>OZ022421.1:22853100-22873989 GCA_963989365.1 Rhimphoctona megacephalus
TTTTGGCTCGGAGAATATCCCGATTGTCAAATGCGAATGTTTCCAATTCTCATATATACGCCTATTTATATATATATGATTTTTTTCTTGACGATTTAAACGAAGTTTCTAAAAATATCGATGGAAATTTAATAGTAAGGGTGCAAATTTTTTTTATCGTTTTGTAATCATAATATTAAATTCACGATTTTTTAATGATACGTATATTTTTTTGTACGGAATAAAAAATTGACATTGTATATGTACATCGCTATAGATATACATATATATATTAATATTTAAATCTTTGGCGTCGAATTTAAATCGAGTCTGACGAGATGAGGCTCCAAGTATATAAGTGAGGGTCATGTGTACGTGCTCGGAGTCTCGTTTTTCATCGTTCGCCTCGTCGTTGTCGTCATCATCGTCGTGGCAAACTCCCAGTCTCAGCATCCAACCGCACGTTTCTTTTTTTTTTTTTTTTTTTTCTTTCTTCTTTTCTCCCCTTCACAACTATCCCCCTCGTCATATACACGCTTTCACCTCTTGGTCTCATTCTCCCCTGCCAAGGATGAAAAGATTTGGCTCGGTCTGTACCTCAATACAATCTACATATAAAAACTATATACATGCATATATACATGTTAATACACACGTTAAAAATCTGGAGGGTTATTTGAGAATCCCGCGACGAGAATTGCACGGGCGCAATGAAAGTGGAAAAAAGACAGAAAACTCGGGTTATATGTGTCTGTATATGCGCCCGCCTGTATGTGCGTATGTTGTGAGAGAATATACAAAAAAGTGGGGAGGATGTTGGAGAAGGGTACTGGAAAACCACCCCTGTGCTACAGAGGGGGAGGAAGGAGAGTCAAGAGTATAAGTGCAGCGAAAGAACCGTGGCAGGTGAGAGAAATGTGGAGAGAAATAAAAAGAGAAAGACAGAGAAAGAGAAAAATAGAAAAAGGGTATAGAGAGGGAATGAGAGAAGGAGAAAGAAATAAAGATGGAGTTGGGCTTGATGCTGCTGCAAGCACATCCAAGTCTCCCCTTTTATCTCTCCTCCTCCTCTCCCCCTTCTCCTCCTGCTCCTCTTTCTCTCTCTCTCTCTCTCTCTCTCTCAGTTTCTCCAGCATCCAAGATAAAATGAGATAAAGAGCGAGACGGAGAGTTTCCTATGGTTTAATTGGGCGCGAAATCATTTCCGATGCAATGCGCGGATGCAGCCGTCGAGTAATCACCGTAAAAGCGTGTTCAAAAGAACGTCCCCTTTCCACATCTCCACATCTCATACACACCCCTTTTTTCCTCGTTTACATCAATGTACATGGTCACCTGCCTTATGTATACTTGGAATTGGATGCATTTCTGTTTATACATTTATATATATATATATATATATATATATATATATATATATATATATATATATATATATAGAAATATTCAGGTTTAAAATATACCAGTGAAACGATAAACCCTCTTTTGAGTGGTAAAAATCCATCTACTGAGCACCAACTCTTCGAGATAATTCTTTAACATGAAAAAAATGATAGTTGGCGATTTTTTTTCGTTTATTCATTCTCTAATTCGTTTTAAGGAATAAAACGTTTATCTCTATCTAAGATTTTTTTCAAATCCATACGTTTCTCATCTTCTGAGAAAAAAAAAAATATTCTTAGTGCACTAGATTTGTTTCCAGTCCATTATGGATCTTCCTTTAATTCTCGAGGGTGGCCTGGATTTTTTTTTCTCTCTCCATTACTAACGATCTCCTTACCCTTATTTTCTGTTACTAGTCTCGTAATTGTTGCGCTGTGGTTGATCCTGTATCAAGGATTGCACGATTCTCAATGAGAAGTTCTCCCCTTCGATTGGGAAGAATGAGGCGGTGGAGGACGTACGGGGGAGGGAGGTGAATTGAACAATGTCTGTTTCTCTGTTGTTTCGTACGAAGAGAGGATACTTGAAAATTCCCTCAGTCGTAGTCATGCTTCGTTTGACTTTATGTGTACGAACAGAGAGACAGAGAGAGAGAGAGAGAGCGAGAGAGAGAGAGAGAGCGAGAGAGAGAGAGAGAGCGAGAGAGAGAGAGAGAGCGAGAGAGAGAGAGAGAGAAAGAGAGAGAGAACTCTCGATGTTTTGCATGGGACAATGACTTTTCTCGTAGGATGATTTACTCCGGACAATGACGTCCAGAATTGCCTCTTCTATTCCCCTGGTCGAAGAATATCGAGAGAGAGAGAGAGAAAGAGAGAGAGAGAGAGAGAGAGAGAGAGAGAGAGAGAGAGAGAGAGAGAGAGAGAAGGAGAGAAAAGGCTGAACTCCATTCGTGCATAGAATCGTCACTAGATAATTATCAAGCCCAACAACCCATTCGATAATCTTGAGCCAAATTACTCTCGCTACGATGTTTAAGGTCGTACTTCAAGCCCTCTCAACCCTACAAATTACTCAAATCCAATTACAGCGATCCTCCATTCTACCATTTATTATTCACTGAGAAAAGAGTGTAGTTGAATTTACTAAGACTTCGTAAAATACGTCGAATGTAATATTCCGTTCATTCAAAAAACCGTTTAGTTGCATGGATCATTTATTTTATTATACCGAACAAAAATATGTGTGCAATCAACTAAATAAATTTTGTTGAATCAACTCAATATATGTTTCATCTAATAAAATAAATGCTTGGTATAGCTAAATATTACATTCTACATATTTCACGAAGCTATTTATTTGATTCAAATAATCTCTTTTCACAGTATTGTTTTTATTGTATATAATAATTCGTTATTTGAAAATTTACCAATAATAAAAAAATTTCATTGTATAACATTAAAAATACCTTTTAATTACATTTTTTAAAAATAACAAATTATTGTTTTTTTTTTAAATAGAGCATTTGCGATTTCGAATGAAATGGAAAATAAAACCGTGGACGAAAATCCTTCAAATTGCATGATTGGAAAAGCAAACAGACTTTTTCTACTGAAAACCATTTTCATATATAGCTATATATATCGATATATATGTACAGGGTATAATGACAAAGTTAAAGAGACAAGAGTATTAAAGGTTGAATCGGGCTCTTATCGTAATGGAATCTCGCCGAAGGCTCTGCGTGTTAACGGTCGCTGATCGCAATACACAAGCTCGATCGGGAAAACGTACGTTAGAGAGACGTAGGGGAGGCTACTGCTTCGCTTCCATGGACAAAAGACAAAGCCTGTAGCCCCCCGGTTGATGTTGATACCCGTGACGGTGAATATCCAGCGTGCAACTTGCCAAAGAGCCTCGTTCAGGCTCTATTATGCATCCAACGTATATATATAGCCACGAACGGTTTTATGTGTGCGTCGCGTTGCTCTACCGTGCACTTTAAGCCCCACTTCCTCTCTCAATATCCGATATTATTAGAGTATTTCATCTATTCCCAACTCGTGGTTTTTGTAATAATAAAATACTGAAAAAACAGCGAATAAAAAATTCACCTTTCCTTTTTTTACTCTCAAATCAATCGCTATTAATCGAGCAATTTTATGCCATTTTTTATCACGTTTTTTTACCACTAATATAATAAATTAGTCATTCCAAATTTTGCAATAATAATTTTTTTTAATGTTCTAGTTATCTTGAGGCTTTATTTATTTTTCTAATCGCTGTGATTTTGTTACCATTATTTTTTTATGCAGCGCCTTAAGGAGCCAGTCCACTTTGGAGCCACGAAAAAAAGGCTATTTTCGCGATTCTTTTTTAAGGATTTTATAAAAGATATGAATATAAAAGTTGTTGGGCTTGATAAATAAAGTCTTGAAATATATAAAAAAAAAAAAAATTTAATTCATTTTTATTCATTTTTAAGTACAAAAAGTATAGTTTAACGTAACGCCTCAAAAATAGGTGGGCTCCATCACAACTCGGCAACGGCTTGTCCGAAATAAAAAAATCAAAGTCCATTAGATTCAGTATGACATTAGCTACAAAATGACCCTCGGATATAAATTTTTATCAAAGAATAAAAAAATAGCAGATAAAAAACGAAAAAAGTAAAAAAAAGCGCATTTTTCGCAGTTTTTCACAAAAAAAAAGAGTAAAAATCAAAATGTTAAAACCATCGAGGGTCATCTTGTTGCGAATCATGTTTACAATATGTGGTTCAAATTTCAAGCGAATCGGTTTATTAGTTTTAGAGATACGATGGAGCCAGATTTTGAAAACGTTGTTTCGAGAAAAACGCGTTTGAAGTTTATACGCTCAGGTAGACGAGATGAGGTCCTGACGTTCAGGTGAAAAAAAAAAATACTTAGAGAGCTCGGATTTTCATAAAATTTTGACACAATATTTCTGAATGTATGTACTTTCGAAAACAGTAAAAAAAAAATCGATTTTTTGAAATTTTCAAAGTGGACTGGCCTCTTAACTTAAAAATTGACAGTTATGAAAAATTATCATTCTTATCTTGATTATTATAATTTCTTTTTACTTGATTAAATGTGTCATTCTTTTATATCGTCGACTATAAATTAATTCGAGAATCATATCTCTTGAAATTTTTATTGTCCATCATTTTAATTAATATTATATATTATTACTCTAATTACTCTTACTATGCACGGACAGTGTCAGCCGTATTCATACTACGCAATTAATACTTAATCCATATTAAATGGATGACTATTAATGTATACACGGAGAAATGTTCCAAGAGGAAATTGGACGAAACGGCCTGACGTAGTAGAAACTGCTTGTTAACCAAGTGTACTCTACTTTGAGTGTATATATGAGTAGACAGTGCATTGTATATATGTATGTATATAATGCACTCGAGATTGCACTAATCCAGGCCTCACGTTGCGTATATCCTCTCGCGTTACTTGTGGCGACCCTCTTCCCTGCCGTCCTCCTCTCCCGAATCCCGCGTTGATCTTCGACGCTTTATTCCCACTAATTAAACTCAACTGTAATAGCGCATTCAGAGTTACGAGAGCACGAAAGATCCTGAAAAGACCACGAACAGACTTTTCTTTGGCTTTTAAGACTCCTAACTCTCTCTTTTTCCCACCCTTAAAACTATCCTCGATGCAAATAGACATCTATATAGTCGATATAAAATCGATGGAAATAATTTATGAAAATGATATTTTACTCATTGACTCCCGGTGCAAGGAAAACGTGTGAAGAAGCTTTCGTTTTTTTTTTGTTTCGTATAGTTTTATGGATTATAACAGGTTTGCGAATGTTAGGGGATGAAAATACGTTTGCGACGAGCATATAGGACAAACGACCAATCAATATATTCCACGACTCTCTTCCTCTTGCTATCTTTCTTCCTCTCTCTCTCTCTCTCTCTCTCTCTCTCTCTCTCTCTCTCTCTCTCTCTCTCACACACACACACACACACACACACACACACACACTTGTGCACATACATCTATGCAGCATCTACAGAGATACTCATGGGGATAAATCTCTCTCTCTCTCTCTCTCTCTCTCTCTCTCTCTCTCTCTCTCTCTCTCTCTCTCTTCCCTCGCTCTTGCAATGTTTTTTTTTTCATTTGCTCTCAACTATATGCAATGACTCTTCTCCACTGCCAGTTCGTTGGACTATAGAATTTGCAAACTGCGAGTAGACTTGCGTATATGTGTTGAAACTATATATAGAGTTATTGGACACCACTATCGTCATTTCCATATGCATCTGCAACAGTTCCACGGATAGCAGAGATTTTGCCATTTAGTTTGCACGGGCGTGGTATCAACTCTCTCTCTCTCTCTCTCTCTCTCTCTCTCTCTCTCTCTCTCGCGCGCGCTTTCTCTCCTACCTCTTTCTATTTTACTCGCCCATCGAAGCTTCGTGATTCGCTGCGGGTTAACAGACAACGAAACGCGATGCAAACTCAATCGATTGCACATATATATATCGAAATCCAAACTCTCGTAACAATAATCGTTATCGTTGTACGCAAGCGTAAATTTCTCTCCATATTCCCCTATCTCTGCCTTCCCTTACACGAGGAGGACATGTTTTATTCCCCATATTCGAAAATATCTTCGCATTAATGTTCTCCTCGTAGATCTCGATGAATAATGTTTGCTCCTTGAATTTCTTTCGCACACAATAATATACCAATGTCGTAACTTTGATTAATTAATTTTTTTATCGATTTTTCAATTCGGTCAATTTGAAGAAAAAATTCTTTGACCTTATAATTCTTCGGTATGGAATTCCCAAAAAAAAATATTACGCCGTATGAGTTTGCAGTGTAGAGAAATTTTTTTTATCGATTTTTCAATTCGGTCAATTTGAAGGAAAAATTCTTTGACCTTATAATTCTTCGGTATGGAATTCCCAAAAAAAATATTACGCCGTATTAGTTTGCAGTGTAGAGAAAAAAATGATGGCGCGAATATAAAAATGCCTCAGGAAAAAATCTCTCGGATAATATGAGGGACAGGGGGGTGTAAATTTATATATGATGCTTCATCGATACTTCGACAGTCCATTTGCAGACTCGTTGAACAAACTTCATTGAATTTATACATATATGTGTAACCAACAAAACTCGATTTTTCGGACAAACCAGTTCAGCCTTTCTCGAATAAAATATTTTAACGTAGGCAATACAGTTTTATGCTGAAACTGCCACTACCATGCACTACCATATGGTGCTGGCGTTATGGGTCAAGTTATGACTACTTTTTAAATTCCACGTTATGATTCCGATACTCCTCTATGAAACACCGCGGAGTTCTCGCCTCATAAGAATTGAAAAATAATTTTTACACTAAAAACCCAATTTTGTTGAAACAGTAAAATATTTTGTTGGATACGTCCAACAAAAATATTTTGTCTAGGCAACAAAATTTTTATTGTTTCAACAAATTTTCGTTTCAGTTTAACAAAGTTTTGTTGTAACATTCGAAATTTTGTTGCCTGAACGAAATAATTTTGTTGAATACGTCCAACAAAATATTTTAATATTTCAACAAAATTGGGCTTTCAGTGTATTAAGGGAGCTTTCCAGTGTGACAGCCCGAAAAATCGCTGTTTTTCGCAATTTTTTTTTTTAAAGAAAAAATAATCTAATCGGTCTGGTTTTTTTTTATATTAATTGGGTATTGAAGAATACAAAACAATTTTTTAAAGATCGATTTATTTATTAATTAATATCTATAAAAATGATGAAACAATTGTTGCAGAAAATGCACTTGGATGTGGTGTCCACGTTGGGGGTCACAATTTTGATCTGAAACAAAAAACACAAAAAGATTATTGATCGGTATATAATTGGCTTTCGTACTATGGAGGCTTTTTTTTTTTTTTTGCAAAAATGGCGCCGGTTTGAACAAAAAGTATCGATTTTAGCATTTTTTTTTGGCAGTTTTTTTTACAAAAAAATAGGAAGATGTCAAAAAAAAAAGCTTCCATAGCACGATAAAAAATGACGTTAAGAATATTGTGTAAAAAATTCAACTCGATAGCTTTAAAACTCTGCCCTCCAAGTTGGACACCGTTTTGAAAAATGCTGTTTCGAGAAAAACGCGTTCAAAGTTTCAAGTGAGGAAATTTTAGGTAAATCGTTTACTTACGGTCAATCAGCGATGCCAGGTCCATACAATATCCCTTCTGCTTCTTCGAAAAGATTCGGACTTCAAACTCTGGACTCTTTTTCAAGATTTTTGCTGCCGAAGTGCTCGCAAACGTTAGATCCGTTTCGATATCGTGTCGATTTGTTCCCTTGAAACCCGCGGATCTTTTTCGTTCATTTCGCGGATGTCCGCTTCTCGAGCCTTTTCTATCCTGCCACGCACATTTCTCTTTCGTAGATCTATCCATTTTGAATGTCGAAACCGAACTGAAAGACGAACCGGACTCACGTTGGAAGGTACACGAGCAGGTAGGAACGAGACAATAGAAATAACGGTCGCACGGGCAGACGGCCGACGCGGCAGCTGTAGCGCTCCGTTGCCTTCTTCCAAGAAATGCTGTACAGTAACCGAAATAATCTGAATTTCGGCATGAAAATTTCAGGGAATATTCGGAAGAGTGTATACTATTCGATAAAGCAAAAAAAAAAATCGATTTTTTGAAAATTTCACACTGGAAAGCTCCCTTAACGATTTTCGACTATGAAGCTCAACTACCATGTGGTGCTGTCGCTATGGCTCGAGTTTTGAGTACTTTTGGAATTCTACGTTATAGTCCTCAGTTTTTTCGAACTTCAAAATAATTTTTATCGATTAATTCGGGCTTGACCGGTAACACACATATATAAATATATATACAAAAAAATATTGCAGTCAAATTCGAATTCGGAGATGTACAGACGTATCGAGGGGATCAATATTAAAAAAATCAAAAATGTATATATATATATAAATGCTTATTCAGTTGTCAGCTCAGACGAAACGTTTTTTTTATTATTTGGACATGTGAAATATACATATATAAGATTTAAGGGACTTTAGTCCTTTGAATGAGAACAGCCCTCAGCAAAATCGCCAATGAGCCATAATTCATCAATCCCCATATGTGTGTATATATATACATAATATAAATATACGTAACGAGCTCTCGGCTTTCCTGTGAACGACAAAAAATATATTTTTTTTTTAAATTCTTTTAACAGGACAGCAAAAAACTACTCAATTTGGTGCTCGATGTTTTTTCCTCTTATTTTCTCGATCGTTCGATCATTTGAAACGCCACTGAACCGCGGAAACCTCAGAGAAATCGTGGCTTTGAAAAAAAGCGTTTTACGCTTGAGCTTTGAGCTCTATTCGTATAGATAAATATATGGTACGTAGATTTTTTCAAATTCCGAAGCTTTTATTAAAAATGCCTCGTTATTTTTTAAAGCTCATTTTAATGGGCTCGATAAAATGGATTGTTATTAAATATTATTATTTTTTGAATTGTTACTAAAGATTACTATTTTTTTCATTGTTTAAAATGAAAATAATGTTGAGCAATTTAAAAATTGTTAGCGCTTTCAACGAGTCCAATTCACTGCTTCAATATTTTCCCATCCCTTGTGTTTATTTTCTAATCTCATTATTCCTTGCATGCTAAATCATTATGCCGGTATACCATCATTATTTTCTCATTTACAAAATGATCGAGGAGTATTGGGAAATTAACTTGACCTCATATATAACCTTTTGTTGAATTATAATCGCCGAAATAGCCCGAATTACGAGTCGAAAATGATTTTCACGAATATATGTACGTGTATGTGTACATATTTACATATAATATACTGTATAATGAAGGGTTAATCAAGGGAGTACAATTAACAATGGACACACGTAAATTGAGCCTCGTACAGGATTTGACCGAGATTTTGGGAGCTAGTACGGATAAAATTAACTCTCGATCGTTAAAAGGGCGTATTACGCGCCTTTTCACTGTGATAAATAATGAACATACGCCTATGTGTAATTTAGAGGTCAATTTATGCGTTCGTAATACATATACGTGAAATATAGATAGCGCACGATTTTGGCATTCAGTACGGTCCACTTTCGCACTCGATATCCCACGAATAGCGTTTATGGGGGTTGTAAATGCCTCCGAAATTCATTTGCATAGCTAATTTCATTCTTTTTTTTCTTCTTTTTTATCTCTCAACGTAGATTGTTTAAATAAAATAATTTGTCAGAGGTATGTGATTGTTAATCCCGCTGTATATATTAAAAGAGAGTGTCGAATAAATTATCAGTAACGGTCAGTGACATCTATAGTGCTAGCCTTGTTTTTGGGATCAAATAAACGGCAGAGGATAATCCAGCGATGACCTAAACTCGTCTATTTAGCTTTATCTCTCTCCTACTCTTTGTTCGCTTACTATCCTATAACGGTGTGATGCTGATGCTGTTGTTTGTACCGCAACGCATCGTCGAACGCGTCCAGATCGATCGACCTCGATTTCTTGATTCCGCCAGGCTAGAGTTAAGTCCACGAGCAAGGCTAGTACAACCCACCTAATGTGTAGTCCACAATCAATGCCACATACTCGTATATGCAGTACACTCGTCAAATGGATGCTTGTTCCAACGAGTGTTCGGATAATGCTATATATCATAGTAATCCCTTGAAATTGTATCCAGGGTGTCGCGAAAATCGACTCGCAAGTTTATGGAATAGAAAGATATAGAAATTCTCGACGGAAAAGTATTTATTTATTTTTTTCTACGTTGTATAGTTGTTGAGATATGAATTAATCATTGCGGTAGCGAATAAGGAGCGCCGGGCTTCGAAGTGCGCCACGGGTAATTGTGCCACAGCGAATCAGCTTGAGTGGGCGTAGCGCGAGCATTCGTTGCTGCAATAAACAATTGATATCTCGGTAACTGGGCAACGTAGAAAAAAAATAGTTTAATCATTTTTTCTTCAGAATTTCATATTCTACCAATCCTGTAAATATCAAACCCTACCGTCAACTCATCCAATTGCTGTGTAAGTACAAAGGGCTGTGATCGTGTTAACTCGCGTTGATGATCAAGAGGAGGACTTTGAGCGTCTCCACTCCCTTCAGTTTCGCGATTACGATCGATTTGCAGTTCGATCACGCGTAAGGTTAACCCTAGCAATCGTGCTACCGAATCGTGTAAACTGGTCTTTGGGATCCAACGGTGCATGGCTTCTCTCCAACCTATCCTACATTGATCAGATGGATTTTTGCATGAAAGATGCCTTTGGGCTTATCCGAATGTAAGCATGTAAAAAGAAAACCTTGCACTATAGGTTTTTACGCAAAAAAAAGAATATTTCTCTATTTTTTATGCAGAAAATGGAGAAAAAAATTTATTATCGCCAGCTATTGTTTGCGAAAACTCATTTTTCACGATAATTTTCTCAACTAATGAGAATTTTGCTCGTGTAATGCATATTATTTTATGATAATGTTTGAATAAAAATTAGATTTGGTGTAACAATGGAGCTTCACAATTGTGCAGCATCGAGAGTAGGGCACGTTAAAGGGTATAAAAAGAGAGTACGAAAGAGAGAGAGAGAGATAGAGAGAGAGAGAGAGAGAGAGAGAGAGAGAGAGAAAGAGAGAGGAGTGAGAGAAGGTACAATGGATGAACTCGAGCTTACCAAATTATCGTAGCACTATAATGGTTTCTCTCACAGGTAGTCAAGTACATCCTTGTTACGAGGCTAGTTGGTTGGTAGTAATTTGTCTTCCGTGAACCGATCATCCCTCATGACTTTGATAATTGCAACTCGCCTCGATACAGACACGCGTACACATATATAGATATCTATATATATATATATATATATATATATATGTGCTTATGTAGAAAGAGGCAGAGAGAGAGAAATTGGAAACGTTGTTTATGCGAATACTGTTCTCTCTCGCAGGCCAGCCTCTACTTTGGTCCATTCGTGCCGTTAATAGCATTGCCACATCGTTGATTGATCATTTGTAATTGAATACAGAGAGTCGATTGGTACAGGAACGTTGATCAAATAGATGACGAATAGAGACAGAGAGAGAGAGAAAGAGAGCGAGAGAGAGAGAGAGAGAGAGAGAGAGAGAGAGAGAGAGGGGGGGGGGGGGGAGAGAGAGAGAGAGGGGGGAGAGAGAGAGAGAGAGCAATAGAAAGAGAAAGAGAGATGAATGGGATTGATCGATAGATTGATAGATAATTTATTCACAATTAACGGTACCGCATCATCACGAGACGAGATGCGAGACCAAAAAGGGTCACGGAAATTCTATAAATCGATAATGAAAGAACAAAATAACATGTACGAAAATTAATTAAATATCTATTAAGTACGATAATAGTAAAACAATATATTTTCACTTATTTCTTAAAAATGATATTTTTCAATTTCAGTCAATCATTTTTATAACTCGAACAACGAAATAAGATAAGTGATCAGTTGCGAATTCGGGTTAAATTAACAAGGACAATATTTTTTTACCGTCAACTATATTCCCAAAGGGCGAAGTGAGGGGGGTGGGGAGTTGGACTTTGGGGCCATGGATTGAATTATATTCTTTTGTCTCAACGATATGAATACGCGCGAGGCTGAAAAGCATCTGGGCTTATGGACCGGTAATGGAAAAACCAAGATGGAATAACGAGCAGTACACCAGAGAGAACGAGAGAGAGAGAGAGAGAGAGAGAGAGAGAGAGAGAGAGAGAGAATAAGAGAGACCGAAGGATTTTTTCACAAAGGAATCCCCTCCTTTGAACCGCCATTCAATTACAATTCCGCTAATTAAAAATGGATAACGAATATAACGACGGAAACAAAAGTAAAAAATATCGCGAACGATTAAAATTCTAGGGTGTAAAAAACAATATAATTAAACGGACAAATATATTTATTTATTTCGTAATAAAGCGAATGTTTATGATTTTTATAATCGGCAAAAATATTTATATTAATTTCGGCGTAAAAAAGTCCAGGAAAAACTGCCCAAGTACTTGATTACTTCCGGTCGAAGAATGAGCCTTGATTACATCTAGCCAATCCATGTCAACAGGTACATATACATATATTTTTTTAAATATATATATATATATATACACTGTACTATATTGAGTTGCCTAGCGACAAGTAAAGTGCCGTTGAAAGCCTAGTTAATTCAAGGTGCCGCTGAAAGATACGAAAAGCCCTGTTGGGCTTCTCGTTCCCCTTTTCCGAGTTTTCCTCGGCATAACCAACCCTCCACGAGCTTTTCACCCTCCGCACTCGAACTTCAGATATTTCTCGTCTTTTCCCTATATTGTACACGGATTCTCATTCATATATATATATTTTTTTTTCTCATATCCTCTTATCATCGAGTTTTTTCTACTCCAATAATCACCCAATAATTATGTGCTCATTATGAAAAAGAAACATTTCAATGTACAAATTGCATGTAAATTTTAATTGCATACAGCTCCCAAATGTTGCAAAACTCTTTTATTTTTATTGTATTTGCAATACGTACAAATAAATTCATTACATAAAAGCTTTGAGTTCATTTTGTATCTACAGAAATTTAGTTTTCCTATATAAATTGGCAAGTAGTTTTTTAATCAGAGGGCTCTTAATATGAATATATATATATATATATATATATATATGTGTATAAATAAATTGTAGGCATAGTTGCGACGTGCTCCAGTTTGCTCGTTAACTATTAATTACTTTTACGTGGTTATAACGAACTTGGAGATTATAATTGAGGCAAATGTCTATCGTGAACCACGAGTGGAAGCAAGAAAGCTGAGATAGGAAAGGGCGAACGGGAGGACAGGGGGGTTGTTTCTCGACACACTTTGGCAGTGAAACTTAGGGGTCCTATGTACAGTCAAAAGGGCTTATTTTCTTGATGCAACAAAACGGAGATTCCTCGGAGCCTGAGGAACTTGATAAACCTCCCAAGGGAATGTAGAAAGTCTTCCCGCCATTTTGGGCTCATGGCAAATTTCAGACTGTCCTCGGGGATAAGCTCTGAGGTAACTTCCGGTCTCACTCGTTCTCGATCTTTCTCGCTGTCGTACTCACTCTCTTTCTCTCTTTCTCTCTCCGCTTCGAAAACCTCGGAATGTTTACGCCCTCGTCTCGAGGATCTTCTAAGATTGTCTGGAACAGCAAATGGGGGATGGAAGACCGGGGACGGGAGGGATACGGAAGGGAAACTGGGGCTTAGAGCGTAAATCGTTGCGGTGCCAGAGCGAATTCCCTAAAGTCTCTCTCCTCTTTCTCTCTCTCGCTCTCCCAATTTTTTTTCTCTTTTTACCACTCGCTTTTGGCTCCGTTTCCACCGGAAGTCATCGATAAAGCCGAATTATTTACCGCTCTCTCCTAACCGCAGAAATGAAAGTTTACCGGAAACGAGCTATTAACTTGAACGAATTTGCCATTTCCGGTCTATCTTCGTCCCTCGGTTTGTTTGCTTTTTTCTCCATTTTTGTTTCTCTCTTTCTCTCTCGCGCTTTCTCTTCTTTCTTTCAACCCTCCAAGTTACTTAAGAATCTTAAGCCCCAAAAAAGTTACTTAAGAATTTGTCTCTTCGGGCTAGCAGGGATTCGCGTGAGCCAATTTTTCATCACGAACGAAAAAATCCTCTGGTTGTACGAATACGAGACAAGAATTGCTCGCGCGTAGGAGAGAAAAGTCTTTTCAAACGATCAGAACTTTCGGTTCGCACAGAATGAGAGAGAAAGAGAGAGAGAGAGAGAGAGAGAGAGAGAGAGAGAGAGAGAGAGAGAGATTTTTTGACAGGATGACGTTGATGTTTTTCTCACGTGCGTTTGCACCATAATACGATTCCATCTGGATTTTCTTCAGACGGATAAATCTGTGCTTGGTTGAACGGGAAAGAAAGAGAAATTGCGGAACAAGTCGAAGTATACTTGTTCTTTTTTTATTTTTTTTATCCTTCTCTCTCTCTCACTCTCTCTCTCTCTTTCTCAGCGACTCTTGTTTCCTTTTTTCTTTAACTTCCAGAGGACTGCGATGAAGGAAAAGTTTCGGGTAAACTCCGATTAACCCGAATGGATTTTTATTTCGTTCGCGCGCGAACTGTGGTCGCCTCTACGACAGAGTTTCGACTTTCCTCTGCTCCTTTTCTTTTTCTTTTCTTCTCACGCCTTATTCTTCATCGCAAGTTGTATTTTTTGTCACTCGAAAAGTCAGTCATCTCAGTTCTCGATATAACCTTCTACTATTTTTTAACGTTTTTTTATCTTCTCATTCGTCCTATCACGGCCTCCGAATTTTTATACCCAACTTCTTGTTTCATTCTCTTCATACATTTCCAGCAAAAATTCATTTAAATCTTCCACCTTTTTATTGATTTTCATTATTTTCTTTTTCACCAATCTTCCCATCAAGTTTAATCGTCGCGTGAATTAAATTATTTTCATCCTCATATCGTGTGACTCACGTAAAAGTGAATTGCATTTGGCTGGAGAAAATTTTTCAATCTCCGTTCATAATTCCCTCGAGATGCATATACGGAATCGCAATACTTATTGAAGAGGTAAATTTTTTTTCACCCCGTGATCGGTACGAAGCAAATTGAGATTTAACATGTTTCCTCCCTCCCACCTACATAATATATATGCATGTGAAATAGTACCGGAAAATGTTTAGACACGAAGGAGAAAGTGTGTGAAAGAGAAGCTAAAGGGTGGTGTGTTCTGTGTGAGGGGAGGAAGAGACGGTAAGTGCCGACGCGCAAATTCCTTGAGTATTACGATCCCATTTACGTCTAGATGAGAGAGAGAGAGAGAGAGAGAGAGAGAGAGAGAGAGAGAGAGAGAGAGAGAGAGAGAGAATTTCACGATATTACGAATCCCATAGCATGAAACGAGAGACACATGGCAAGAGGAGAAGCACGGATGGGGTTGAAAGAAGGGAGTGTAGAAAAGGGAACGGGAATGCTGGGAAAAAGCGAAGGGGTTGAGGGGAAAAAGAGGAGAAGGAGTATGGGAACACGAGAGAAATCGATCATCAACTATAATATAAGATCTTCGTGTACTATTCTGATCGTCGTGCAAGAGAGAAAGAGATCTCTGGAATTGTCAGAGCCATCGAGATCCAGACGCTCCAATAGCTCCAGGGATTAACCCATGAGGGAAAATGCGTTCCTTTTTCCTCTTGCCTCTTCCACTCTGTCTGTCTTTCTTTCCTCAACTCTTTCTTTTTTACCGTCTCGTACTTATGCTACATACGCACACACTCATACACATTTTTCTATATATAATATAGTAAAAAGGAAAGAAAACTGCTAATATATATATAACTTGGTGTCGTGCTCATTTTCTCCATTTTGCGATTCGATTTCCTTCGATATTGCTTCGGTCTCTGTCTGATCTTATATCCATTCAATATTGACATATATATATATATATTCATGTATATTTTTGTATAAAAAAAATGGTGAAGTCATTGGCTATAAGCGAAATAGAGAAGTAGAAATATGCTGAAGATAGAGAGGAAAATGCGTATAGCAATGACTTTTTTATTCGTCCGTTTGGGTCGAGGCCAATGGCTGTATATGAATTGTCTTATTTTCTCATTCCCATGCTCTTTCTCAATCGAACTTCCCGATACATATGCATATGCTACGTGGAGCAGAAGAGCAGACACTGAAAAAATAAACGTCAGGCCAATTTTTTACTCTCTTCTCTTATCGTTTTCTTTCTCCCTTTCTCTTTCTCTATTTCTCATTCGTTATCTATCTCTTTATATCTCTCTTTCTCTCTCTCTCTCTCTCTCTCTCCCCCCGAGAAACTGTTTTGTCTCTTGTGCACAAGCTGTACAGCGTCAGCATCCGGCGTAGCTTTTGTCAGTATTCACGACCACGAGAGATAATAGAAACCTCCGCGACGACACACAAGCTTCAACATTTTCTAACGCCATTTTTAGTGAGTGTAGAATTTCACGAGTGTATTCGTTCTCCATCGGTTTCTGAATGTACAAAATGTGTACGAAGTTGTTGAAAAAAAAAAAAAAAAAAAAAAAATCGTAAGATTTGACGCCGTTTGTTAGATCGCGAAATTTTCCATGGAAAAAGAAATTCTTGGCCATTTTTTTCCCTCGGGATTTTACGAGTACCAAATCATTCTCGCAATCGTCAATGAGGCAAATGCATTTTGAATTACCCCACACACAACAGTCTCATTCCATCTGTCCATTTCTCTCTTTAGTACTATCTTTATCTTGGGCTATTAAAATAATTGCGGGTGTATTTTATCGCGACTCCTTATCACGTCCGTTAATCTCGAGGCTTTTTAGTACCTCCGGACTCGCGAGGAAAGTACTCGAACGTGGAATACTGCCTTAAGTAGAAAATTTATTGTGTATATATATATATATATATATATATATATATATATATACTCTGCGGAGTATAAATGTATACATATACTTATATGTAACATGAAATTTATGTGTATAACAATTTTTATGTTTTCTACACACAGAGTGCATCTAATATTTCACTCGAATGGCTCGCAATGGCATTCAAGGAAGCTTCAAATCACAGTGACATATAAAAAGGAGATAAAGAGCTCGAGAAAAATAGGAAGAAATTTTTTTTTTTTTTAATTTTTTTCATTTTACAAGAATGTAAATGCCGAGTAATCGTAGCAGGATTAACGCTGGAGCTAACGCTCTCAACGGTCTGGTATAATCCCTCGGCGGATTTCCTCGTTAACCAAAACCAGGAACAATACTCCCCCACCTTTTATTCCCACCCCTCTGGGATGCTGAGGTTCAAAGTTTGAGGGAAAACGGGCTTCGAGAGACAGAGAAAGGGTTTTATGACAATAGGGTGCGTTATAGACTCGATGTAGATGTCAAGGGTGTCCTGAACTTGAGTTTATCTCCTGCCAATTATTCATTTAATCAACGTCGATATTATTTTATTTATATTTTATAATTTATCGTTCCAGTATCCTTTCCCAGATACATAACGATTTCTGGGTTTCAAATTTTGTTTGGAAACTTTTCGGTACTTCCAGGGACACCCTTTTTGTATTCAAATACATATATGTTTAAAATATACTGTGAATGATAACAAAAGGACGTAACCAGAACAATTGAACACCTAAACTAATGTGGTTCTAACCTCTTTGCTCGCTATTGGTGTACGTGTATACATGTACACAAGTATGTACATATTATACAGAGACTCATTATATATGACGAGGTGATTGCAGTCGTGTGATCCCAGGTCGGACATACACGGATGGACGATTCTGTAGCTGACGTTAAAAGCGAGATTCCCTGTAATTGAGCGACAGGAACTGCGTGAGAGATAGAAACTGGCCAACCAAAAGCGACAAAAGAGAGAGAGAGACAGAGAGAGAGAGAGAGAGAGAGAAATACTGCATAAATACAGGGAACTTTCGTGGCTACATTTACACGTGACCGAGATATATATTTAAATTTATATATATATATATATATATATATATATATGTGTGTGTGTGTACAGAATCTCTGACGAGAAAACCCAACTCGTCTGAGCCTCACTGGGCTTCACTACTGCGCGTAATATGAGACTTTTCTCACCCCATTATATAGCTCGCGTTCGAAATCTCCAAATTGTACCGATATACAGACAAATTCGACTGTGACTACGAAATATCCGGGTCAACCTAATTGTTCTACAGGCTCGTTCAGATACGACAATGTACTAAAGTTTCATTTTGTTCTCAATAGGGTCAAACTACCTTTGTCCAAACAAAGTTTTGCTTTTCGACATTATCTTATGCTGCAGTTGAGAATTTGAATTTTTATCAAGTTTTTCGAAAAGCTCATAAATAAATGAAGACAACGAAAACGAAGTTTTTTTTTTTTATTTATCGCGATAATTCAATTTTCGAGAATATTAGCTCGTTTTGAAAGTTAACTCCTCTTCGGGACCCTTCCGGACCCGATTTTCGAAAATCAAAAATCGCAAAATCTCGAATCGTCATATCTCGACGAAAAATAATTATACAGGAATTTAATAGGGACGATTTTCACAGCTTTTTGGTAGACTTAGAAAATAGCGTTGAATTCGTCCCAATAACTCAATCGGTTCTACCCGAAAAACGCCATCGATAATCGCAAATAAAAAAAAATAAAAATAAAAATAAAAGGATGGAAAAATTCGCAAAAACCGATCGAAAACTTTAAAAATTCGCTAAAAATCGAAAAATGAAGATAAATGAAAATACCAAACGCCATTCTGAAGGGCATTCGAATACGAATCGAACAATCATCCGGTGGAGACTTAATTTCAAATACAAAAAAAGTTAAACTGAGCTTTATGAAGTGCCCAAAATAGTGAAAATTTTTGAATTTTTATATTTTTTTTAGCAGCTTTAGCAGCTCGATGTACTTTGATCCAAAAACACCGAAATCGTTGATAATTTTTTCATTTGCCACAAATTCAGGTAAAAGAATCCCAAAAAAACACTTTTTTCGTCACCTTTCCAATATTATTTTATGCTGCGAATGAGAATTTCATTTTTACCACGTTTTTCGAAAAGCTCATAAAAAACGAATAAAATTATTTTTTATTTATCACGATATTTCAATTTTCGAGAAAATTAGTTCATTTTGAAAGTTGACTTCCCTTCGGGAGTGAAATTAGCAACGCACAACAGCGCGAAGTAGTCGAGAATCGAGGGCTGCCTTATATGGTCGTAATGCGATCTTTTCAAATGAAATGTAACGTCAATATTAATTAACAAAGCAAGTTGGCTAAAAAAGACTTTTTGAAATGAATTTTTCAGGGGAAGGTTGAAAATCGGATCATGAATTGTTTATAAAATTATTATTTCAAATTCTGTTTATTGGTCATTATTTTATTATTTATTATTATTATTTCAAATACTGTTTATTCGTCATTATTTTATTATTTATTATTATTATTTCAAATACTGTTTATCTGTCATTATTTTATTATAAATTATTATTCTTTATATTTTTTATTGTTTAACGTAATTAATTAAGTTTCAAAAGTAAAAAAGAGTGACTGTTGGAACACCCAGTGTACATAAACACAGGCATAGGTTGTGTCGTGGTAATATAGCGTGCATTCAGAAAATCCTGGTACACATGTGCGCCAACTAAACGCCTGAATGGTCGTGTATATTAGGCGAGAGAGGAGAGACGATGCGGTTAGTACCTTGGCGAGATAGAGGTTGGGGCGGTCTGCGTTAATGCGTGCGATGCTTGCGGAGGATCGTCGTGGTACCGTGTATATGCCGAAAGGGGAAATGGCAGAGGGGGGAGAAGAGCCTAGGGTTGAAATGTGGGAACCGCGTGTCTGTGTGAGTGGAGAACGGGCTGGAAATGGAGAGAGAGAGAGAGAGAGAGAGAGAGAGAGAGAGAGAGGGAAGATATTCTGGGATGGGAGGATGCAGCCCATCTGCATACACGCATAGCCCAATGCAAAATCGTGTGGCAGTTTCTCTGCGTGACGATCTATCCCCATGAAAACATACAGGGTGTCCCAAAAGTCAAAAAATAAATTGAGAAACTTCGACATTCGTAAATATGTAAGTCAATCAGTTTGACAAGAGTATGAAATAAATTTTAAAACATTCAGGTATGTTAGCGTACGAAATAATAAATTTTAATAAATAAATTATTTCGAGGAAGAAAAAAGTTTTATATTTTTTTCAAGATACGTGTCTCATTGCGTCTTGGACTTGCCTGCTAAAGAAGAATTGTGAATAAATGAAAGCTGCAAATTCGGATTTGGCGATCCATTTCCGAATTCGACCATTCTCGTTCGATTGTTTTATCAGCACACATTTTAGGACATATATATTCTGTATGGATGTTTAGCTACATATATAGACACGTGGATTTGTGTGTGTATAGGGATTTATGGAGAGTAGATCGTACATGGATGTAACGTCCAAAGAGGAAGGGAGAAGGTGAGAGAGAGAGAGAGAGGGAGAGAGAGAGGGCCAGGTGGTAGACATACCTACCGCTCGGTTTGAGTACATAGGAAAAGCTCTTGCTGCATAAATGCGTTGGTCCCATATGGGCGAATACTCGAGTGGTTCACGTATAGAGGAAACTCCCAACGATCCTGCAACCCTTATGTATATACGTGAAAATCGAGAGCAGAAACGAAGAGGAGACCAAGAGAGAGAGAGAGAGAGAGAGAGAGAGAGAGAGAGAGAGAGAAAACAGTGAAAACGTGAATTCACGTACTATCCATGGTTTAGCTGCGGTTCGCTTATCCTCATATCTGCATCGGAGCTTATACGGAAGAGCATTCGCATAATATCGGTTAGATTATGGTCGACCAAAGTTTTCTTCAGCACTCCCGAAAAAAAGGTAAAAAAAAAGAAAAGAAAAAAGAAAACATGTATATCGTTGCACTCTTGGGCCATAATTCTAAAAAGTTTCTCGACTCTCAACGCAACTTT
>OZ022421.1:22874189-22980466 GCA_963989365.1 Rhimphoctona megacephalus
TTTTTACTCTCTCATTCGTGGCAGGTTTCATCGAAACGCAAGAAATTCGATTTCTTTCTTCCAGCAGAGCGACGTACGGTCTCTTGTAGTATAGCAAACCACCACTTCGTTTTTAGATATGTTCTTGAAAAGAGACAGAGTTTTACTACGGTCGAGATGGTTTGCCGACGTGGCAAAGTCCTTTCTCCCTCATTCTCCTTTTTCCTCCTCTTCCTTCCTGTCTCGTACTCCTTCAAGACTGTCGCATGATCTCTCCTGAGCGCATCTACGTTCTCAAACTCTCTCCAATCTCTTATTTTTTCATACATAAGTATATTTTTTTATCTCTCGTATGGACCGTTCCTTCGCAAGTCAACAAGTTCTGTTCGAAGTCCATTTTTCACGCTGCTTATTTGTAAATGAAGAAAGGTAGGACAATTAAAAATTCGAAATTTTCAAAAAATGACAGGATTTCATTATTCGTTACTATTTTTATTCAAATTTATTTAATTAACTTCTAATTTACGATTTAACGAGGCTCTCGAATCTGTCAATTGTAATTTGTTAAAGCCAATCGGTATTGACAAAAATTACCGGAAGTAAACAATTCTTAAAGCCCATTTTCTTTTCTAAGCTTATTTAAAATGTTGATAAGAGAAAAAACACAGTGTAAAATATTGTGAAAATGCCCATATATGGAGTACGCAAGGAAGTACATATCCCAGAGTCTCATCCACTCGTCGGACGTTACTGCCGATGAATTTTCCTCGGGCGTCCATCCATGGAACGTAATACCGTGCCACTTCAACACATCACTTCAACTCGTTTTTCTCCCGACCAGAACTCTCTTTCTTTTCATCGTTTCAACTCTTTCTATCCCTTTGTGTGTGTACATATATAAGTATGTGTTTGTAGGTTCAATGCCACATACACGTATATAGACACGTTCGCCTTTTTTTACGATTCGTTCCATCCCGAAGAGACTTACCGGCGAGAACGAGCGATAATAATTTTCGCGGACGTAGAAAATTGGTTTCCCCTACGATTTTTCAAACGATCCTTTCGTTCTCTTTCATTTTCTTTTTGTTTTTTTCTTTTTTTTTTACCGCCCGCGAACTGCACGGTAGAAAAAAAGATCACGTAGAATTTTCAGCGTCGAAATACTCTTTTTATTGTTAATCAATACGAATTTTTTTTTCTGCGTCAAATTAAGTTTCAAGAAAAGTATAAAACTCGGTAAATAAAATACAGTTTTTACGCTACGATTTTCCTTTCATTCCGGAGTTACTAATAGATTTTAAAAAAGGCACTGCTCCTGTTTTTTTTTTTTTTTTAATTCATGACAGCTAATTTAAGAGCATGCTGCTTTTTTTTTTTTTGCATCAATCTTGCTTTGCTGGAAATGAATTTACGAAAGGCGATGAAAAAAATGCAATATCGCTAAGAAAAGAGTGTACAATCTTCAATATTTATCCCCCCGGATAGCAATCAATCTCTTTTATATTTTCTTTTTTTTTTTGTGTAAAAAAAGAAAGATTTTTTTTGCATTATTTCTTTTTTTTGTTATTTTTTTGAAAGAAAACGAGCTGCGATATATCCGCTTATGACGTCGTCTCGCCATCATCCCCTTTAAATATCCGGTGCGGAAGGCGCGATCTATATTCTTTCACTTCCCTCGTGTAAGTAATTACCTGGTCGAGACTGCAATGGAGGCCTAAACGAACCCTCGTCGTTTCTCTCTTTCTCTCCTTCACTTTTTTCACCTCCTTCCTCTTCTTTTCTCATTTCTCTCTCTCTCTCTCTCTCACACACACACACACACACACATTTTTTCTTCTTCGTTTCTTCTACTCCAGGGTATTGAGGCTCTCGTGAAGCCGGTTTTATATTGCGACTCGATGAAAAACGGAAACGTCGCTTCCAGTAAACATGCTTTCTCACCTTTTTTATTTTAATCCACCTCCCAAGCCCCCCCCCCCCCACTCTTACAGGAAATCGTTTCGCACTCTATATATAACAGCGAACACAAAAATGTACCTTTATTTTGATTTTCCTTTTCCCATTCGATTATACTTTTACTCTATCCTCGATTTTTCTCGATTTTAATTACACTGATGGTATCGTATCGAACTCCTCGAGTCACCATAATACTTACATTTTTTTATTGTATATCAGAATCTTTTTATTCGGTATCGGATTTTCATAGAAAAATGTTTTCCCTCGATGCTTTTTATCGCAGATGAAATATTTGCTATTAAAGTTTTGAGATTTTTCGAGGAAAAGCTTCGAGATTTAATATTGTAAGAAGAAAAAGAAAATTATAATGGAGCCGGAGAAAATTTGATAAGTTCGATATCAATTTTTTTTTACTTTATATTGTACTTTCGTTTTATTTATCAATTATCGTGATTGATCGGTGATTGAATATGAAAAGTGATTATTGATGAAATAAAAAAAAAATCGTAAACTAACCAATTCTTATCCGATTTATTTGTTGCAAATTTACTCGAGCGCAATATCGATAAACGGCGAATAAACGTTTAACGGGAAATCGTTCCAATAATGCAAAGCTTCAAGCGAGTGAAATAGAAGAGAAGAATAAAAAAGATGCATAGTTTATTCAGTGGAAAATAAATACAAAGTGGCCCGATAGGGAGAAAAAAGTTTTATCGATATTGGGAAATATCAGAGAAAGTGGGTCACACACGGACTCCCGTTTATGCGAAACACATAGAGGTTATGAGCTGAGAAAGCCAAGAAGCAAATGTGCGAGAATACACTTTTTTCAAACAAAAGTTAAAGAGCACAAAAAATAAAGCGAAAGATCAGTATTCATCTCGTCTGGGCAAGAGTCGATTTGACGTTGTGACGTGTGAAAAAGTGGTTGTTTCTCAACCCTCGAGGAGAGAAAAAAGTAACGTTTCCTCTCGATCTTGCCATTTTCCACTTACTCGTCTTTCCATCCAGAGCTCGATAATCGATTACGAACGTCGTTGTGTATACTCCATTATGTTCCTTCAGTCTCGACTTTTCTTTTTCCGGTTAAGAAAAAAATAACGAAAATCTGCCAGGGTGGAAGAGAGAGAGTGAGAGGAGAGAGAGAGAGAGAGAGAGAGAGAGAGAGAAAGGGGGGGAAGAGAGAGAGAGAGAGAGTTTAGGGTTGTTTTGGTTTGTTTAGGGTTGTTTGGGTTTGTTTGGGGTTGTTTGAGTTTGTTTGGGTTTGTTTGGGTTCGTTTGGGGTGGTTCGAGTTTGTTTGGGTTTGTTTGGGTTTGTTTGGGTTCGAACCCAAACAAACCCAAACAACCCCAAACAACCCCAAACAAACCCAAACAAACCCAAACAACTTTTGTAAGTTTTGTTCCGCTTGAACTTGTCGCTTGTCCAAGCTCGCAATTCAATTTTATAGGAGATAGAGGATGGGATAAGTGGGATGGAGTGGAGATAGCGGGAGAAATGGGGTTTATTTGGGTTTGTTTAGGGTTGTTTGGGGTTGTTTGAGTTTGTTTGGGTTTGTTTGGGTTTGTTCGGGGTTGTTTGGGTTTGTTTGGGTTTGTTTGGGGTTGTTTGAGTTTGTTTGGGTTTGTTTGGGTTTGTTTGGGTCCGAACCCAAACAAACCGAAACAACCCCAAACAACCCAAACAAACCCAAACAACCCTAAACAAACCCAAATAAACCCCATTTCTCCCGCTATCTCCACCCCATCCCACTTATCCCATCCTCTATCTCCTATAAAATTGAATTGCGAACTTGGACAAGCGACAAGTTCAAACGGAACAAAACTTTCTATTTTGTTATAATTCTATTTTTGTCTTAATATTAAAACATAAAAATAAGAGAGCCAAAAAGTAACGCCTCTCAAAAAAATGCAATGTAATTTCCGGACCTCAGGAATATTTCGCCATATCATACAAACACCGTCGATTCGCATACGTTGGTCCTCGCTTTGACGAGCCCTTACAAATATCAACGCTCATTTGTTGACAACATAAGTAAAAAAATCTCAGTGAGAAGTTTCCCCTTGATTGAAAAGATCGCAATGAAAGGACGATCCACTTTGAATTGCATAATTTCCAGTGTATTGAATCAATTTTTTCGATTTGGTGTCACAGATTCGTCCGGATAAAAAAGTAATTTTTTTTTTATTGTTCTTCCGTATACCCTCACTAGTTTTTACGAGCCCATCCCATCACTTTAACCCCACTTCACTAATTTCCAATTTCCTAATTTCTATGCTCTTGAGAGACCCCTCAAGAGTGTTGCCCACTGTCACTCATTCTTAATGCTCTACTCTATCGCATTTGCACGAGGGCCCAGGGAAACTGTGGAAAACTCGGCCGATACAGGCGACTAAATTTATTCTGAGTTTCAATTGGTTAACACCATCAGAAATTCAGAAAATTGCGATTGATGGTCGAGCCGGTGCATGGCTAAGCGGTCACCCGGGCGAGGCCAATTATAGGCCTCGCCCGAGGCTGCTCAACTTTGGTAATTGCCGAAGCCACACACCGACCGCGCACCCATCACTGTCGGTGAATCAAAAAGTACACCTGGGTGGAAAAAAAAACAAAATTTGTATTAATTTTTTCTGTAACTGTTTTAAGTTTTTGACAAAATTCGATTTTGAGCAAAAACAAAGTTATTTCCATGAAAATTAACTATTTACAGAACGTGTTATTTGTTTAAAATTTAAATCATATTAACATAATTTCACGATAATACGACAAATATTAATGATTCATTTTGTGATTGGAATAAGAAACTATTCCCATTAAAATGAAGTTTTCAAAATGGCAGTTGTTTTTATAATTTTAATTAATTTATGATTAATTTTCTACGTTATGACAATTGTTGAAGCTGTAATTTGTTCATGATGAAAGCACGTTTCGCCTCGTAACACGGTAGACTCAACAGCAACAAAAACTCGAGTTAGCGTAAACTAAAATCTAAAAAAATCGACCTGTTATGCACCGTAAATTCTCCCACGATAACAAATATTGTTGGTTTGGAAAAAAAATAAGCTGGAATATTTTTGCGTGAGGTGAATATGATTCATTGATATTTGTACAAGTCGCTAACAATTTATAACATTACTCTTTCGATGGGTCGGGGTATGAGGTGTCAAAGTTCCCTATGAATCTTGCTCAAAGTAATATATATCACGTACCTGTCATGGATCGCGCCCATATTTAGGCTTTCCAGCCTTCTAACGATAAAAGAAAATGCTACTTACCGTCAGTGTTTAAAATCGACGTCAAAGAAATTTTCCTATGATCCTGTGTCATAATCTATCAAAAAACAAAAAAGATCATAAGAAATAAATAAAAATCCGAAATCATGTCGAATTGTCGTAAAAAGTAACCAGATATTATATAAGCTACAGGCAGAAAACGGACTATAGATTTATTTTTCGTCATAAATACAAAACTTCTCGATAATACTTGCAGGCTTTCTCTTCGAACTCATTTTAAAGGCCTTGCACGACCAATACTCGTCAAGGTCACACTCAATTTATAAACACTCGTCACAGACACTCAATCATTTCGCACTCGTTGATCCTCGCTCCGACAAGCCGTTACAAATATCAACGCTCATATGTCAACAACTAAGTCTTCAGTCTTTCATTGTCAAGACGACGTTTGAAATATTTTTCTACTGAAATATTTTCCTGTGGAGTCATATTAAAGAGCCTTCGAAAGACAATCATAAGTAGGTCGCATAATAGAGCCTGCTTTTGTAACTTTGCTGATGCTCTAATAGGATCTGTTTTTCTCTTATGATGGTCCTCTGTATTTTCTGTAACTCTACTAGAACGTGACTACACCTCAATCGTTAAAATTTAGTAAAACAGTTCTTAACTACGATTCCGGTCATTAATCGAAATATCCATGCACCCAACAATTATTATCATTTTGTATTTAATCTTTATAATATTTACCACTTCATTTAAAATATATATCTAAAAATCATGTAAATTGTGTTTTGAAATTCCATTTGATTGATTAACTTTCGAATTCTTTTTCTACATAAGCAACAAAGATCTCAGTGAGAATTTCTCCCGTGGTCGCGACGATTGCAACGAAAGGACGATTCACTTTGAATTCCGTAATTTCCTGTGCAATAGATCGAGTTTTTCGATCTGGTGCCTCAGATTTGACCGTATCATAAAATATTCCTGGGCAGAAAAAAAAATGTTTATATTAGATATTTTTATTATTGTTTTCACTTTTTTCTGATACGATCATTACTTCGATTATATTTTCATACAATGTTCCTATAAATTAAAATGTTATTGCAAATTTGATCATTCATTGTAGTTATTTTTAATTAGTTCGGTTTATACCATCATTTTCACATCATAATGAATAATCTAATTATTTTATTGTGAGATTTCTTTGCAAATAAAGAAACTACAAATAAATTGATTAATGATTAATGATTAATTGATTAATAATAATGGCCATAAAAAAGTTCATCGTATAAATGAATTAATAACTTCCGACTAAGGGAGAGCGGTTGGTCTAGTGGATAAGGGCGCGGGCTCGCACGCCGTGGGTCCCGGGTTCGAATCCCGACCAAAACACCAATGAAAAATTGAGATTTTTTTCACGTGTTTCCACTGTAATCCCGGGTGGTTTGGACTCCACCTTTATAAAAATCATGTCCAGACCTCGCTGTGATGCCTGAGCGGTCGGTGTACGGCTCCGGGTGCCTCCCGTGGACGGTTCTTATCGTGCGGCTGGTGGCCCCCTAGCCGTGTACTGACTAGCTCGTTGCATTACAGCTGAGGAGGTACCTTTCTTAAGTGCCTCTGGTAGCTGTGCTTGAGCATGCTCGCATATGCTACCCGAGGAAATTAGGTAGGTACCTGCTGTATCGACAAGGTTTTCTGCAGTTTCCCTTCGCCCTCGGCAAATGCGATACAGTTGGGGATAAGTCGGCTGCAGCCGCACAGGGGGAGTGTTTGGAAAAGGGGGGGGGACAGGCTAAAAAGGGGAGAACCCTCGGCAATGGCAAATACAATAAAAAAAAAACTTCCAACTAACCACTTGATCCAACGGCTGTTGGACCCTCTTCGTTGATTTCGATTCCGATCAAGGTTATATAGTCGGCCAAATGAATAATCCTAGATGGCTCAAAAATTTTCGAGAGCTCGCTCCCATTGATCGGAGAGTTGGGGTAGTAAGACTATTAAAAAAAATGTATCCTTTAAAATTAATTATTCCTGCATTTTATTTACTGAAATAAACATATTTGAACTGATAAATACTAACCCATGGAGAATCTTTGTTGAGTGTAATCGCAGTTAGGATTTTGAATTTTGGAAGATAAATCTCGACGTTTTTCTCTGTGCTGTTCAAAAGTCTGGTTATCAGGCTTTTGTTTGTAAAGTTTTCCAAATAATTACTTTTCATTGACCAATTGTTAGATACATCCTCGTCCGGAAGTATTATGAACATGCTCATGGTATCGATTGCACCTTGATAGCTCTGTAAATGAGGTTTACCCGAAAAATCTTTTTTTAATTAATATTTCACTCTTCAAATCTTTATTTTAATAAAGATTTTTATAACGATATAAAAATGCTATAATATTTTTTTTTTTAATTGAAAAATTGAAAGATTTCGAAATTAATTCCGCGAAAAATTCGAATCAATACAAATATAATGAGAAAGTTGACTCTATAAGAAGAAATAAATTTCAAAAGCCTACAAATTTACTCGGTAAGGAAGTTCAATGAACTGCGCCTTGAATTCATCCAACCGGCCATGTCGAAAACGACCAATTGTGTACATAGTCTCTACGTTCAACGGAGTTGCACGATACGGATAGTAAGGACGTAATGCCGTGCGTGAGCTATTGAATCCAGTCTTCCAAATTCCCTTGACGTAGATTGTATTTGTGAGAGCGATGCTCGGTTCATCACCACTTTGCTCTAAAATCAGTAAATTAATATTTTTATTTATCATTGATGTATAATAAGTTTGAAAAAAAAATGTATATTATTTTTTCAATAATTTAATAATGAAGTTACCGAATTTTCATTATGTTGAAAAAATCAGTATAATTACTGAATTAATGATTTTACCTGAATTGAATATTTCTGTCATATTAACAGCCTCGATTTTCGCATTGAACACTTCTTTGCTCATATTAACGAAAGAGGGTTCCATTGTTACATCAAGTGGAACGAAGATGGTCGTGTCCACGGAAACACCATAAAACTGGAATGATTAGAATCAAATTTTTTTTAAATTTTTATTATAAAATTCATTTTTTATATTTTAACCCTAGACTCTTACAACGGGGTCGAAAACGCCCCCAATTTTAGTAAAAAACTTCTTTTTCACATTTCTCCAAAACTTTGTTTCTTTTTATAGAGTTTTTATCATTAAATGTTCACCAAATGCAACTTTATCATACACTATTCTCTTCGTTATTAAAAAACGAAAATAATGGTGTATAATTAAATTTTATTATGACATACGAAAAACATTTTATGTTAAAAAGAAGATTGGGGTCGTTTTCGACCTCGTTGTAGGGTTTACGATCGAAAAAATAGATTGTAGGAGTCTAGAATTAAACATAAATCGTAATTTCAGAAATTTCAACGTTTCAAACATCAATTTTGTTTCTAAATTCAATATGGTGCAATTTATTACTTACAGACAATCTGTCCAGGAATTCCTTATAACCAAGTTCAACCATCCTCGCTTTTTCTTCCGGAATTCCAACTACGTAAAGAAAATTTTGCCTAGACGTTCCTCCAGTTGCATAAGACATTGTGCTCACAGGAATGAAAAAGTTCAAGGGTGAAATAACCACGTTACATAACAAGTCGGTTCTCTGAGTGAAAGAAAAAATATAATTGTTGAAAAAATCGTCGATATAAGTATGAAGAAGAATCTACCAATAAATCATTAAATAATTCATTTTCTTTGTTGCACTAAAAATTTACCGAACACATTGAGGACGTGAAATTTTTCGATAGATCTATGACGAACTGAAGACCTTCTTCTATTTCTTCAACTGTTTCAATAGGTATTACAGGAGGTGCTGTCCGATTCATGCCGGGCTGCAGACCTTGTTCTATTTTTTCATCTGTTACAGTAGGGATTACAGAAGATTTTATTGAATCCATGGCTTCCTCTAGAATTCGTTTAGTGTCTTCTTCTAATACAACAGGTATTGCCAAAGTTGGTGTTGGGACAGCTCTTGAATTTATCGTCACATACGTCATGACAATGCCGATAACGAATACTATAATAGAAAACAATCAATTTTTTTTTTATAAATATAGTTTTCAAAGCTTAGAAATAATCGTTTGAAAATTCGATCTTAAGTAAAAAAAAAAAGTTATTTCCATAAAAATGAACTATTCATAGTAGGTGCAATTTGTTTAAAATTTAATTAATATTGACATAAATTCACGATAATACGACAGATATTGAGATTTCATTTTATTTTCAAAATTGGAAGCTATCAAAATGAAGTTTAAAAAATCGTAGCAAGTAAAAAAAAAAAATTGTTTCTATTAAAATGAACTATTCATAGTAGGTGTAATTTGTTTAAAATTTAAATAATATTGACATAATTTCACGATAATACGACAGATATTGAGAATTCATTTTATTTTCAAAATTAGAAGCTATCAAAATGAAGTTTAAAAAATCGTAGTAAGTAAAAAAAAAAGTTATTTCTATAAAAATGAACTATTCATAGTAGGTGCAATTTGTTTAAAATTTAATTAATATTGACATAAATTCACGATAATACGACAGATATTGAGAATTCATTTTATTTTCAAAATTAGAAGCTATCAAAATAAAGTTAAAAAAATCGTAGTTTTTTTACAATTTCAATCAATTCACCAATAATGTATTATATCGTGGCAATTTTAAAAACTGTATTTTTTTACTTACATAAACGCATTTTGCCTTCTAACATGGTAGACTCAACAAGAACGAAAACTCTAGTCAGTGTAAACGAAAAACTGAAAAAGTTGGTCTTTTAAGCAGGGTGAATCCCTCCCCCTTCCTCACGAAACACGAATATTGTTTGTTCAGAAAATAACATAAGGTACTTCATTTCTGCGTGAGGTATAAATATCATTTGCTCATATTTTTAAAAGCTGCTAACATTTTATTACATTAATCTTTAGATGGGCCGAGATACAAGATGTCGAAGTTTCCTATAAATATTGTTCGAAGTAGTATTATTATACGATAAGAAAACATAGCGGCTTCAGCTCGTCCTTTTCCTTCTTAAAGTAGACTCAGTCAGTCATTAAACTGGTGTTGTTGATATTGTGGAGGTAACGGAGAATATTGTGACGGCATTGGATTACGTTTCGGCCCATGGTCAGAGCCCTCTTCAGAATTTTTTTTATTTTTCTATAATACATAATTAATTCATTTTTTTACATAATTAATTCATTTTTTTACATAATTAATTCATTTTTTAACAATTGCAGTGTCTATTTATTATAAATCTTGTTCACTTAGTTTTTTATCAATTTTCTATTTAGTATTCATTCGCATAAATTTTCAATTTTTATTTTTATGTATTTTAATACCTGATTTTCTTCGGTGGAGAACAAATTGTGAAACGTTGCGTCAATAGCAAACTGGAATTTTATTTGAAGTTATGTTTTTTCAATTTTAATTTATCTTCATTTTTATTTATTGAAAGCCATAAAACTCACTTATGTATGATTATTATATATCGTATATATATATCATTTACCTGTTGCATATATTTAGGCTTTCCAGTCTTCTACCGATTAAAAAAATCGCTACATGGCTTCACTTTTTTAAATCGACGTCAAAGAAATTCTTCGGCTAACGTTTCATAATCTGTCAAAAAAAAAAGATGATAACAAATAAATAAAAATTTTAAGTGATGTCGAAATTTCATTCAAAATAACCAGATATTATATAGGGGAAAAGCAGAAAAGTGAGAGAAGTGGACAACGAGGGACATCCTGACAGAAGAAAACTTTTTATTGCCTCTTACTAGTTTCGACGATTAGTCACAATCACGATGATTATTTAGTTGAATCTCGTAGGGATTTTTCCCTTTTCGACTATTTCGAGTATGTATTACTGTTACAAAATATTTGAAAAATAATAAAATTATTTGTTGCTAAAAATAACTCGTACATAAAATAGACAAATTTTCGAACCGTGGTTCAAAGTTTTTTGCAACTGTGTCGTGTATTCATTGGCGATGAAAAACTTTTTCGAATTCATCGGAATCCGTGATATTTCGTTTGGTCGTATCCGTATGGTCTTTGAATGCACGTATGTGTCTTTTGTGTTGATGCAGTCGGGAATAAATTTGTTGCTGGATCGATTTTCAGTTCGACAATTTCTCACCATCAAAAATCAGAAAAGAACGCGAACCAACGAGCTTTTATTAATGTATATATGTACAAAAATATCTATATATGTATATACGCGGAGGGTGGCCAGGCGAATGGTAATCCATTGACGTCCAACCGTTCGTTCGAGCGTGTAGCAGAACGTGGGTGAAAAATGTAAAAAGTTTCAAGCAGCAGAATAGAATATATAGAAGGGTACAAAAGATGATGCTGGATAAAACGTTTGTTCGTTCCATATCGAATAAACTTCATGCACTTCTGTCTCACGTTTGCAAATATATAAACATTCCCAGATAGAAATTCGTGCGGTCGATATTAAGGTAATATCGCTGCTTCACACTAGTCAAATGAGTGCTAAATTTTCAAAATACATTTATGCAAAGTTTAATGCACTAATTAAATTAATTGAAGATTTATGTGCATTACAGCATGTCTTATTAACCTAAAAAAAAATTAATAACGATGGATTTACGAGATCGTCAAATGATAACTGCAAAATTCCATGATGCTGCATTTTCATCGAGATTTTTCAAAGAATAATCCGTATTTTTCAACCGATTTTAATGTACCGCCTCTTATTTTGTTCCTCAAGAGATCCTCTACGAATTTACTGAGTAGGTTTTTCTTCTAAACTTGTTAATATGAAAGTTACAGCAATTGGTTTATGAACATTTTTTTTAGCTAATTAAACAATTAGCTGCACCAGTAAAACGATGGATCTCAGAAAAAAATCCATACGATAAATACGTAGAGGATTTCTTGAGAAACAAAATGAGACATGGTGCATTAAAATCGGTTGAAAAATACGGATTATTCTTTGAAAAATCTCGATGAAAATATGACATTGTGGAATTGTGCATTTATCAGTTGAAGATTTTGCAAATCTATTGTTATTAATATCTTTTTTAGGTTAATAAGACACGCTGTAATATAAATTAAGCGTCAATTCATTTAATTAGTGCATTAAACTTTGCATAAATGTATTTTGAAAATTTAGCACTCATTTGGCTAGTCTGCATCAGCTATTTTACCTTGAGAGTACCGTGGTGTGCAGTCACCGTGCCATCACCGTGCCGCGAAATATCTATCAGGACTATTTTTTCTTTTAATCAAACATTCATTTTCCTGAAATAAATATTGTGACATTAATTAATAAATAAAGTTAATTAACTTTTTTACCTCGAATTAAAAAGCTCTTTTGGCAAGAATCAATTTTATTGTTCATTCATGAAACATCATTTCGAAACAAAAAAATGGCTCTTGATTCGCCTTGATACTGCAACGTAAAAGAAAATGAAGAGCACTTTGACTGTCGTTAATTAAGCCGTGAAATTTCAAGGCATTCGAAAAATTGTGGAAAAAAAAGAAGTCGTTTACCATCGAACGAAACAGTATTTCAAAGCTTTTTTTTTTTTTAATCTTCGATCGTCGAGCCGGTATCGAGTCTTTCCAATTATAATTATGATGTAGCTTTTACGAGTGCAGAGATTATTGAATAGCCAGAGGCTTTTGGAGGCTGTTTGTAATCGCGCCAATAATTTTCATGAAAATTGAACGTTAATTCGAGGAAGAAGTTTTAGAGTATAATATAGCGAACGATTTCAATTTACTCAAGGATCAGAATATATTACGATATCATCGGAGAATTCTCATTTGATGGGGAGCATTATCTTATATGGGCGGAATTTTTAATTTTCCCACTCAATTAAAATGGCAATTGCGCATTTAATGGATCGAGAGAATGAAAAAAAATTCTTGATGAATTATTTTTAATTATCGTACAGTTGTTACATCGTCCGAGTTTCATGACAGAACAAATTTTAGCAGCGGCAAAATGAACTGCAATTGCAATAAAAATTTGGTTAGTCCCGATTAAAATAAATCGAAATGAAGCCAACACCATTTTCAAATTTTTCAAAATCGTTTTAATTCAAAGTGCTATAAATTTCTTCAAAAGTTGCGATATCGGATTGAATAAAAAAAAAAAAAACAATTTTCTCTGGTTTTTCGCCAGCTTTCCAGAAAATCGAACAAAAAATTCGATTCCTTAACCGAGCATTGACATTATGTGGAAATTGTAGCTCAGAAGCGATTTTTTCGAATTTCCTCACGAAATTTTGAGTCTAAAATATGTCTATTTTCGTGTTGGTGTCGTTTGAACGAAATACATTGCAATAAGCTATTGAAATGGATAATAAATAACAATTTTTATTAGCATTTTAGTTACTTTTGAAAAATTCGCGTAGCGTTTGTTTTTTATTTTATTTGAAACCAGAAGATTTTCACCTTGTAAAATTGTTTGATCTTTTGCTCACGTTTCAGAACATCGTAATCCCGAGCCCCCAAGATTTATCGAACGTGTTAGTACTGCTCCGGTTCGAACAGGAGAGACAATTGTTTTATTCTGCATATCGCAGGGTTTTCCACCCCCAATGTATCTCTGGTTTCGTGACTCCGTATCCGGCAGCGAAGTAATCGTCAATTCCGAAAGGGTACGATCTCGTGCCGGTGTTCTTGTTCTTCAGTCAGCAAGAATCGAGGACGCCGGACGTTACGTTTGTCACGCGAACAATAGCGCTGGTTCCGAGAGGGTTGAACTCGAGGTTTCCATCATCAGTGCACTCTCCATTCATCTTGCACCTCAGCAGGTCAGTTGTCGTTATTTCTTACAACTATTTACAAGTAAAATTAACAGAATTCATGGTAAATAATTAATATAAACGAATTGAACCGATTAAATTTCTCAATTTTATAAATAATCAATTCAACAATTACTATGAAATTATATAAAATGAATTAATGTTATTATTTAATGAATATTTTATTAATTATTTAATTTATCGAATGCAATTATTTTATTACTCGAAATATAATTCGTTTTTACCACTTCGTTGCACTTGAACTGAGCAATGTAGCTTTACGTGGGTAGCCGATATCATTGTAGTTTTAAGAGACAGCCCACTGACGTAAAGGGAAGCTTCGAGAGTGCCAATATAGGGGAAAAATACATAAAAGAGCTTGTCAAGCTTTTTCAACGAACCTCTTGAGATTTTATGGTGCGTCGAAGCTCCTTGATCACGCACGAGACTTATTTATTCAAAGATAAATATACGTATATACATTTATATAAATTTGAATATTAAAAATAATTAATTCTATTTTGTACCTGGAATGTATTGACTTAAGGGGCCAGTCCACTTTGGAGCCACGAAAAAAAGGCTGTTTTCGCGATTTTTTTTTGAGGATTTTATAAAAGATATGAATATAAAAGTTGTTGGGCTTGATAAATAAAGTCTTGAAATACATAAAAAAAAATTTTAATTCATTTTTATTCATTTTTAAGTACAAAATTATAGTTTAACGTAACGCCTCAAAAATAGGTGGGCTAGGTAGCTCCATCACAACTCGGCAACGGCTTGTCCGAAACAATTAAATCAAAGTCCATTAGATTCGGTATGACACCAGCTACAAAATGACCCTCGGATATAAAGTTTTATCAAAAAATAAAAAAATGGCAGATGAAAAACGAAAAAAGTAAAAAAAAAACGCGTTTTTTTCGCAGTTTTTCACAAAAAAAAGAGTAAAAATCAAAATTTTAAAACCATCGAGGGTCATCTTGTTGCGAATCATGTTTGCAATATGTGGTTCAAGTTTCAAGAGAATCGGTTTATTAGTTTTAGAGATACGATGGAGCTAGATTATGAAAATGTTGTTTCGAGAAAAACGCGTTTGAAGTTTATACGCTCAGGTAGAAGAAATGAGGTCCTGACGTTCGGGTAAAAAAAAAATACTTAGAGAGCTCGGATTTTCATAAAATTTTGACACAATATTTCTGAATGTACGTACTTTCGAAAGCAGTAAAAAAATCGATTTTTTGAAATTTTCAAAGTGGACTGGCCTCTTAAAAAACTCAGTGAGGAATTGAAAATGGTGCTTTTTTAATTACATAAATTGAATATAATTACGTAATAATTGAATAATTAAATCTAAATTAATCCATTATTGTTTCATTAACCCACTTGACGATAAACAATGTCTTTGTTTTCTCGGCCAGGTCACAGTGGACCTGGGAAAGAACGCTCAATTTCAGTGCGCAGTAACCGGTCAACCAACCCCTATAATAACGTGGGCAAAGGACGGACTTCCGGTTCGAGAGGGTTCCGGCCGTACAAAAGTCATGGGCAATGGTGGCTCGAGCCTCAATATTTATTCCATTACGAGAGACGACAAGGGGATGTATCAGTGTTTCGCTAAAAATGATTACGAAATGGTCCAGGCGACAGCCGAGCTACGATTAGGGGGTGAGTTTATTTATTTAACAACAATTAATTAATCTATAAAAACAACAAATAATTACTGTTCTCAATTTTATCGATAGCAAAATCATTATCTTTTTTCCATGAAACATCCATTGGCTGTTTTTCAACCCTTATTAGAAACTTCGAACTGTCTCGAGGATATTCATTGAACAAAAAATAATTCCTAACTCAGATTTATCTAGTTAGGGTAACATTTTGTTTTTTTTTGTTTTTTTTTACCGTAAACTCGAAGGGTTCGGTCCACATCTGGTCTTAATTGCATGTTGGATTCCTGATGTGGATATGGCACGTTAAAGGGGTGCGAAAATAGGGGTGATACCGGGATGAGCGTCGAGAAGATTCGAGAAGGAGAGTGAAATTGTGGATGGCGAAGTGGCGGTCGATCGCTCGACGGTAGGCTAAAATAATAGTGGTGCGAAACAACCCTTTGGATTGGAGGGAGTAGCGCCAAATGGGGGTTCGTCGAGGCTGGCCATGAGGATAGGCTTCGAGAATAGATCGAAGGGTAGTATACGGTTCTTGCAGATATAGAGAGAACCAGAGACAGGTATAAAAAGAGAGGGAGAAAGAGAAAACAGCGATGGGGAAAAGCTCGAACAATTAGGGTGAGTTTCCGGATCGGTTGTCGGGATCGTCCGTGCCGGAAGATTTCCAGAGTCCCGACAACTGATTGGATGGGCAACCGGCCCAATCGACCGATCGATGTCCATATGGACCGACAAATCCACCCCTGCACAATCCCCGCCATTGAAGTCGAAGAATACGAAGACGAAAAAGAGGAGGAGGAGGAGGAGGAGGAGGAGGAGGAGGAGAAGAAGAAGAATGAAAACTAAAGCGAAAAAGGGATGAGATTGAAATGAAGCAGTGGAGGAAAAAGGGCTAGACGAAGATTAATCTTCATCCCTTTACATTCATCCCCTAGTTTCGTTTAAACTTCATTTTTATTTTTAAATTGATATCAACATTTTTCTCAATCGCAATTTAACTTAACGCGATTGGTTAATTATTGTTTTTTTTATTCTCAAGTGGCAAAAACTCATTAAATTGCAAGTACGACAGTGCGTGCGGTTATTTTCATTACGTTACGTCCAACACTCTCGAGGTTGCCTCGGGGAAGTGAAACGCCGAAGGGGCAGAAAGAAGAGAGAGGGTTGAAAAAATGAAAATAGAGGATCGTAGGGTGTCAGAATGGCGGAGCTTAACGAGTTTCATGAATATTGGAAAACGGTAAAATCCATTAGTTTCTGGCACTCACTCGTGGAGGTGGAGGAGGAGGAGGAGGAGGAGGAGGAGGGTCGAGAGGGACTTACGTGCATAGAGCAGCCTCTGGTCCAACGTTAAACAAATATATCCCATTCGTCTTAGTCATCGGCACGGTTTGTGACCGCAAACTTCGACAAGCGTGTTGGGTAAAGTAAAAAAGAGACCGAGGGGGGCGAGAAGGGGAGGAAAATGAAAAAAAGAAACAAAAACGTGGAAGCTTGAGAGTAAAATGGATGGGGTGAACGTGACACGCCTTGGGGGTGGAAAAATAGATGAGGAAAAATAGACAGTCCCATTCTCTTTCGAAATATTTTGTGCACCTTTTTTTTTTATCTTCATCCCGTTGAAAATTTATTTAACCTTGAAGCTTAACCGAGGAAAATTTTCGAAAAACCGGTCAAATTTCTACAACGAAAGAATAATAATGAAAAAAGAATGAGGGTAGAAAAAACAAAAAGAAACAAACGTGTACCATAAAAACCGCGAAATAAAAACTATTATTTTTTCTTTCGGAGGCGTAAGTTCCAAAATGCTTTTTGATAGCAACGATCTCTGCTATGGTACGTTATATTTCAAATTAATAAAATATAATCAGTTTCGAAAAATAAATGAAGACGTTTGTGGTTGAGAAATTTTAATATTTAATTCTGATTAGCAAAAGTAAAGAAAAATAAAAAGATAACAATTGTGAAAATAATTCTTTTTGAGATGTTCTGAGTTTAGCGGTTCGTACAAGACTGACTTGTTCTAACGTATAATTTTTAACGAAGAGTGACCAATTTGGAAGGACTGGTGGAAAATATTTTGCATACCTATTTTCATTGATTAATTTCGGTTAAGTGGGAAGAAATGCTTTTTCCTTAAAGAATGCTCGAAAATTCGGGAATTCTAGACAGATATACCCTGGAGTGGGGAATAGCGTAGGAACGGGAAAGGGAGTTCCGGTGCTGTTTAAGGAGGTTGTATCGATATTTATATGACATCATACGAAAAATACATTATATTTGATTATTCCAAGTTAATGTATTGAAATTTGGTGTGAATCTTCTTGAACAGCATTTAATTACGTGTGAAAAATTTGGAGAGGTTTCACCGCCTGGTAATCGAGATATTCATTGTTGAAAATGACAAGTTTAACATGGGCTCTTATGGAAGCTTTCAAAAAATTGCGAACTTCAACAATAAATATCTCAATTTTGAGAGGATGAATCATCGGCATATTCCGCCAGAAGTTTAATACTGTCTTAAGCTTTCTATTTACAAAATATTATTGTGTAAAGTTGGAAAATCATTTTTACATGAGAAACGATACAACCTCCTTAACCGAACAGCGATTTTATGACTGGGAATTTTGGACGAGTTAATCCCTTTTCTATGATGGCAAAAAATGTGCAAACCACGGCTATAATAAAAATGTGCACGCCGAACGTTTCTTATTGAATGAAAGAGACTCCCGAAAAGACCAGTTATCAACGGACAACACCACTGTGACCCCCTATTTTTTTCACATTTTTCAAGAATTTTTTTTTGTGGGAAAAAAAAGAGATATTCGAAAAAATTATTTTGGGTTTTGTTCCTTGTTTATTAATGTATCAAAAAACATTTTTTTCACATTTTTCATGCCGCATGGTGGCGCTGAGGAAGCTCTCGCGTCATCTCCGCAGTGGTTCGCGGCACGCAGCAGAACTCTCTTCAACGTCGATCTGAAAAAAAACACCGAGTGTTTTCGTTAATAATATGATATTTTGAAGAGAAGTACATAGGGATTTGGAAAAATATTGATTTTTAAAAAATAGGCACGCCTTTGAAATTAAAGAATGAATTTTGAGCAAAATTTCTCGTCGAATATAGGCTATAACTTTTATAATTATTGAGATATCGAAAAAATCTTATGTACTTCTCTAGATAATCTACTTTTATTGATACAGTAAAAATTTGAAGTCGATGGGATAAAAATTGCTCGAGTTCTGCTGCGTGCCGCACTCAAAAAAGTGGTTTTGAGAAAAACGCGTTCAAAGTTGGGACCCCGAGCGTCGCGGACCGCTGCACCGCTCCACAAAATATTCAATATCTACGAAAATAATTATTTTTTCGACCTGGGTCCAACGGCATTTCAATCTTAAAAGTATTTTAGATTTTTTAAAATGGTTTTCAAAAAATCGATTTTTTGAAGCCGTCACAGTGGTGTTGTCCGTTAATAAAATAATAAACGGAGAGCGGTTGGTCTAGTGGATAAGGGCTCGGGCTCGCACGCCGTGGGTCCCGGGTTCGAATCCCGACCAAAATACCAATGAAAAATTGAGATTTTTTTCACGTGTTTCCACTGTAATCCCGGGTGGTTTGGACTCCACCTTCATAAAAATCATGTCCAGACCTCGCTGTGATGCCTGAGCGGTCGGTGTACGGCTCCGGGTGCCTCCCGTGGACGGTTCTTATCGTGCGGCTGGTGGCCCCCTAGCCGTGTACTGGCTAGCTCGTTGCATTACAGCTGAGAAGGTACCTTTCTTAAGCGCCTCTGGTAGCTGTGCTTGAACATGCTCGCATTGCTACCCGGGGAAATTGGGTAGGTACCGGCTGTATCGGCAAGGTTTTCTGCAGTTTCCCTTCGCCCTCGGCAAATGCGATACAGTTGGGGATAATTCGGCTGCAGCCGCACAGGGGGGGTGTCTTTGGAAAGGGGGGGGGGGCAAGCTAAAAAGCTAACTGGGCAATGGCAAATACAATAAAATAAATAAATAAATAAATAAAATAATAAAGGTTAAAAATTCCCGGATTAGGATTATCCGATAACTTTAGAAATGTAAACGTTAATCGTTTAAGGATGGGGATTCACGAGAGAAAAAGATGAATATTAAATTATTCAGGAAATTCCAAATGGTCTAAAGGTGGTGAACTTGACAATTGTTTGTTCAATTGTTATTTCCGTAAGGAATAAATAGCACTATGAAACTATATAATTCTAAATGTATTGAAAGTGGTACGTATTTTTGTTCGACACGAAACAAAACGTAATCGATTCTTCCGGTGTTGTACGAGAGGGCGAGCCGCATTGCGTCAATTGCGCGTAAAATAATTGGTAGGATTATCGCACACTCGTTTATAATCTTTGCTGAAACGGCGAGTGGTGAAAAAAGTAAAGGAGGGAGGGGGTGTAGGAGAAAAAAAGTAGGGATGCAGCTACTCTCAGCCTCCCTCGTTTCTGTAAGCGGAGTTTTGACTGCGGTCATGATTCATGAATAGTAATTCAGCGTGCTCTGTGCTTTGCAGGCGCTCCTCCGCACCTCACCCCTTTTCATCGTCGGAGTAACCCCCGCTGCATAATGAATCGTCGTATATAGAAAATGCGCGAAGGGGCGGGACGGGGGAGGGGCGGGGGGAGGGGGAACGAGAAATGGTGGAACAAGCCGCGAGATTATTAACTCTGTGGAACTGTACATTTTCGTTTCTCGTCTCTTTCTCATACGCGACAAAAACAAGCCCCAAATAGAGAAGCTCAAACAAACTGGAGGATTAAAACGACGTAAATACATGCATACACATACGTATTGATGCTTAAATGGCGTATAATAGTTTAATTGCCCTCCGCCTGGCTTGTACATATACGAGTCATTGAATCGAGATACTTGAATTATACATTTCCATACACGCACTAATTCCTACGAGAAATTCAGTTATTATTACTATTTTTTTTTTTTTGGATTTTTTTTTTTATCATAATTTCGAGCCTCATCAAAATATTTCTCGTTAGATCGAAAAAGAATTGAAAAAAGCAATAATAATGGTATTTATGACTTAATTTATTTGAAGCGTGAATAATTAACACGTTGCAAAACGTAACGAAACACGAATAGAATGTTTTTATTAAATTTATTTTTGAGAATCTCGTAACAATAACGTCACACATTGTGGAGAGGGATGAAAGACCCGGGTGCCTGGATATAGAAGGTGCTGGTCGCGAATGGCAATAACGATTTATGCAAATAAACGGTCATACAGTCTATGTACGATGGTGAACGGAGTGGGTGCGTGCTCGTACAGTGAAATAGGGATGAAGAGAAACAGAGAACGAAAGAGAGAGAGAGAGAGGGGCATTGCATATAAAGCTCGTTTTCGGTTAGTGAGTTGGGCGTGGTCCACGAGAGGGCGCCGAGGATCGAGCGATACAGAGATCCTTTAGGCTGTATAAGCCCACGATCAAAATAGAGGGCATTCTGATTTACGCCTCTCAACGTTCCCCTGAACCTTCCGTAAACATGCATAAACCCACACAACCTCACACACACACGAATACACACAAATCAGCTGTGAATCCACGAATCCGTATAATTCAAGCGAAACGCTCGATCCGCGCGCCCTCTACAGGACACGATTTGTACGAATGCGCGAGTAAGACAACCGAAGGGTCCTCAGGAGCGTGAGCGAGACGACGCTTATTGTCGTCTCTATAATTTCGAGTTAATTCACTAGACGCCACTCTACAGCCTCTCGCAAGAGAGGCGGGGGTGAAATGGCCTGGGGAGGGAGGAGATAAAGGCAGAGATATGTTGGTGGGAGAAACATCAAACCGCAGATCGATAGAGTTCTCTCTACCAGGCGCACCAGCCCGGACTCTCCATCATCCCCCTCCGAAATACACGCCAAAAGCATCCCCCCCCTCTCTCTCTCTCTCTCTCTCTCTCTCTCTCTCTCTCTCTCTCGATCTCACTACCTTTCTCTTTCCCATATTCCTCATTCCTCACACCCTGGCTCTGCTAAACCCAACGGCTTGTCATGTAAATGTTGCGTGAATAATACTCACCCCCTTAGCTTGTCCTACCATCCTACTCTCTATCCCTCTGATAAATATTACCCAAATCGGAACCCAAATTTACGCACCGATAAACTCATTTATCAATCTGCTGATTTTCAATCATGGTATCTAGGCTGTTTTTTTTTTCTTTTTATTTCAATTTATTTTTTTATCTTGTTCCTGTTGAAGATTGTAATGGTTTTTTTCGTTATTAATAACAATAATTGCGAGGACAGTGGGAATGGAAATTGCGAGGGATTTTAATTGGAAAATTGTACGGATGGAAAAAAATAAACCGTTTCGAGAGCTTTTTTTATATCGATTTTATTTTATTACAAGATCGTGATATTTCTTTTTTTTTGTTTTTTTTTTTTTTTTTTTCAAATTATCGTAATGGTGGTAGTGTCATTTCGATTCGAAACGAAAATAAAGACAATGTCGTTATTTTATTCGAAGATCGTTACATGTTTTTCTCATTAATATTTTATTATACGAATGTGCATTGAATCGGTGCAAAAATGACTCAATTGGTAATAAAAAAATATCTATAAAATAGCGAAAAATGGAACAGAATCATCGATGTTTCGAAGCTTAGGACTTTGCAGGTCAAATTATTTATTACAATTTATACATGGCTACTAAAAATTTCATCGAGCAATTATCCCTTTCGCCCAGCATCGTGAGCAAATAGCGGATAATTATTTATGTAAATAGGGGAGGCAAGGTTTGCGATGTGTTTACGAATTCACGAGTTAATATATACCGAGTTGAAGGACGAGTTAGGACAAGAGTAAGAACAGAGAGAAGGGGTAAATTTGGGTGCAAAAGTTCGCGCGAGAGGGTAGAAAGTTACAGACGTGGGTGCGAGCTAAACGTCGAGGGATGTAAGGAGGATTTTAAGGGGGGAACGGAGATGAAGAGCCTCTTTCAGTCTCGTCCTTTTCCTTCTCCTTTCCTACCTTCGAGCTCTGTGGAGCATCATCGTTTGCCTCGGTAATGTAGATTACTGTGCTCCGGAACCAATTTGGCGGCTGAGCTAGCACGAACTTTCACTACTAGTTTCTCTACCAACGACGAACGCGTTGAGCAACGAGCTTGTGTATAACTCGCAGCTTCTCATTCTCATGCTTAGAGTACAGTTCATTTTTTTTTATTTATACACAAATATAGAGTAAACACGATAAATAAATCGGTGTGTCATTAATTTGGGACTAAATTTAAATAAAAAAAATAATAAGTACACGATTTTCAAGTAGAAAACAAATTTTTTTCGACAAATCGATCGATAGAGAATGAAACAAGGAAAAAAAAGTTACGACAATCTTTTATCAGACTTTGTTAAAAAATTTAATATTAAATTCTGCGAGGACTTGTTTACAGGGTGAAAAGAGTCTCTCGTTCTTTTTAAAACGTTTTTTTCTCGTCTCTTATGATCATCGGACGGAGCAAATATCGTCATATCCCAGTGATAAGTCAGGGCTTGATGAAATAAAGTTGTGTCTCATCTCCTAGTACTTTGTGCCGGATCGCGTATCTTCAAAGCGAACCGCAACCATCCCCATCATCCCTCTTTTATCCCATGCTCCTCTCACTCGGGAACGTACAAAGTCTGCGACGAGGATGACGACGACGACGACGACGACGAGGACGAGGACGAAGACAGTAAAGTTAAAAACTTGGGATGAGAACAAAAAAGAAAAAAAAGGGACAGGAAAAATTGGAAAAAGAAAATGAATACGAGAGAAAGTGGAGGGAGACTTTAAACCACACCTGAACCACTTTATAAAAATTTACCGCCCTCCCTTTTCCTGGGATTATTTTGTTCTCCCTCTTTTTTTTTCTTTTTTTCTCTCTTTTGCAATAAAATTCGACGCTGAGAAACTTTAACGGGATAAATTCCAAAAAGTCGCTAAACTTTCGTGGAAAATATGTCGTCCGGTGAAAAATTTTCGTTTAATAATTTATTTATTATTATTATTTTTTGTATAACAAAACTTTTAAAAAACAATTAAAATACTGTCGTTAAATCTGTCTTCGTTTTTTTTTTTCATTTTAAAATTGTATATCTATATTTATTTGATGACGAAATTGTAAATAAAAAAGCATATTTTTTAACGGGGTCATCCCATGTGTGATTTTTTTTTTGATGAACCATTGAAACACACTATCTTTAAATTTTTACCGTACATTTATTAACATTTTTACAGTCCCTCAGAATTTTATCAAACAAAAATAACGAGCTGAATCAACTTTACACCGTTTGGAAGACACTCATGCGTTGGTTAACGGCTGCCATGATTCCGGAGGTTTTGCTCATCTAAAATCAAAAAATCAAACGGCATTTTAATTTGCAGACCTGAGGCTATCGCTGGAACCAGAATAAAGAAAAAACATCGAAAATTGAATTTTTGGCACGATTTTAAATGTTAAGTTCCAAGTTTCGTCGTTTTTTTCGACTTTTAAAACCGTGCCAAAAATTCAATTTTCGATATTTTTACTTTACTCTGGTTCCGGCGATAGTCTCAGGTCTACAAATTAAAATGCCGTTTGATTTTTTGATTTCAGATGAGCAAAACCTCCGGAATCATGGCAGCCGTCAACCAACGCAAGAGTGTCTTCCGAACGGTGTAAAGTCGATTCAACTCGTTATTTTTGTTTGATAAAATTCTGAGGGACTGTAAAAATGTTAATAAATGTGTGGTAAAAATTCAAAGATATTGCGTTCTAATGGTTCATCAAAAAAAATTCCCAAAAAAGCGAAAAAAAAATAGCTGTCAGATGGGATGACCCCGTTAATGTATATAATACATAAATGTTGTTCGCGAAAGCCTTCTCTACAAATTTAAAGCCCTTAGCACGTATAACATACCTAGCTTCGTGGACTATACCAAGCGAGACGTTTCCCCTCCCCCTTGTCCTACTTAGAGTATATTGCGTTAACGTCCATTAACGTCCGGAGTATCATTAATTACATCCCAGTGTCCTCCTTCATTATCGTACTATCCGGCAAGTCCAGGCACTCTCTTTCTCTCTCTCCCTCGCTCTCTCTCTCTCTCTCTCTCTGGCTCTGAAGCAGGATTATACATAGAGACTCTATACGTACTCTTCTCGTCTTACGACTTCGGGATCCCCTTCAGCTATAAATCAAATCAAACAAGTTCCAAAAGAGCGGAGAACGAACGAGCTTAGGATACGAGAGAAAATCATGCTCGTTAGATTTTTATTGCAGTCGAATTTTTGCTTCATCCTCGTTTCGTCATATTACGAGATACAAAAAGAAAAACATTCCTCTTCCTTTTATGCGAGAAGAAATAGTTAAATTGGTTTTTTCGTACGAATTTTTCTTTCAGTTCAAATAATAATAAAAAATATAAATAAATAAAAAATTATTATTTATTCGAACTCTACAAATATCCAAATGATTTTTACCTCGACCAACATTTACTTTATCGATTATTTTGGCCAATATTGAGAAAAATTTCATTACAATTGTTGTCAGATGCGGCTCCACAACTTGTATATAAATTTATCGAGCAAACAATTCAGCCTGGTCCATCGGTATCTCTCAAGTGTATAGCCACAGGAAATCCCACGCCACATTTCACCTGGACCCTCGATGGGTTTCCACTTCCGCAGAACGACAGGTAAACACAGATCGAGCTTCGATTTAATTAATTAATACAAATATTAAATTATTCCATTGAAATGAAAACATTTCTGTGTAACGATGTTTTCGTAGTATTTCATTACTTTTTTTTTTTTTTTTTTGTTATTTCATTTATTTAAATACTGTACTGTATTTTAATTTTCTCTCTCAAAAATTATATTCGATTTCGCTTCATTTTTTTTCCCCCTCCAATTTTGTCCCATTTCCGGTGTAGCCTCAATTCGCCTTGATTAATAATTACAGATTTATGATCGGTCAGTACGTGACCGTGCATGGTGACGTAATATCACACGTTAATATAAGCGCGGTAAGGGTTGAGGAAGGTGGTGAATATCGTTGCTCAGCCGTAAATAGGGTTGCCAAAGTCCATCACTCGGCGCGTCTCAACATTTATGGTCTTCCTCACGTCCGCCCTATGGGCAAATATGCAGCTGTCGCTGGTGAAACAACCATCATCAAATGTCCCGTCGCAGGCTTTCCAATTGCCAGTATTACGTGGGAAAAAGGTCAGTTTTTATAAAATAACAATAAAACAATTATTATTACAAGAAGATTTTATTAACTTTAGACCCCTTCAATATATATTTCCGAACGTATACCGTACAATGGGGTCAAAAACGACCCCAATCTTCTCCTTAGCATAAAATGTTCTTCGTAAGCAATAACGAAGTTTAATTATACATTATTTTCTTCGTTTTTTAATAAAGAAGAGAACGATGTGTGATAAAGTCGCATTTCATGAGAATTTAATGATAAAAACTTGATAAAACGAAAAAAAAACGTTTTGAAAAAAAGCGAAAAATCGTATTTTACGAAAAAAATTGGGGTATTACGTGGGAAAAAGGTCAGTTTTATAAAATAACAATAAAACAATTATTATTACAAGAAGATTTTATTAACCTTAGACCCGTAAAATATATTTTTCCGAACGTATACCGTACAATGGGGTCAAAAACGACCCCAATCTTCTCCTTAGCATAAAATATTCTTCGTAAGCAATAACGAAGTTTAATTATACATTATTTTCTTCGTTTTTTAATAAAGAAGAGAACGATGTTTGATAAAGTCGCATTTCATGAGAATTTAATGATAAAAACTTGATAAAATGAAAAAAAAAGTTTTGAAAAAAGCGAAAAATCGTATTTTACGAAAAAAATTGGGGTCGTTTTCGACCCCGTTGTCTAGGATCCAAGGTTAATATTGATAAAAGAAAGATGCGTTTATTCAAAATGAATTTTATTATTTTATTGAATTTTCAATCATTTTTCATTACATCAAAAACACACGAAGGAGCAGGAGACAAAAAAACAGCTGTTAACTCGTAAAGAGAAAATACTTGTCGATCTAATGTTTTTTTCTTTGTTTTGAATAATGTCTTTTCTACGAGTTTAAAATACTATCGTATTCTCTCTCTCTCTCTCTCTCTCTCTCTCTCTTTCTCCTTTTTTACCCTCTCTCACGAGCTTATAAGTGAGGGAGAGAAAAGTTTTTCGTAAATGTACTTTATCGCTGGGAAACTGGTCCCTCACTTGCTCTCCAAAGTTAATTCACCCTCTCGCTCTTCCATGTCATATATATACGTATATAAGTCTTCACAATGATGAACTCAAGTTTTCAACGATAGTTTTCGAACTGTACGAAGGTAAAGAGGAAGAGAGAGAAAGAGAGAGAAACGAAGAAGAGAGAAACTGGTACATCCTCCTTTATTCCTTTTTTATTATTTTTTTTTCTTTCTCCAAACTTTCACAAACCCTTTTTTCACCCCACACGGTCCTTCGTAAACGTACTACCTGCCCTCTATAACTAAATGTAAAAGGCACGAGTCCGATGTCCCGTGTAAAACACTCTGGTAAAAGTTATATTCTTCTCGTTGTCATTGGAAAAGAAAAGTTCGAAAGAACGAGAGAGAGAGAGAGAGAGAGAGAGAGAGAGAGAGAGAGAGAGAGAGAAATAGAGAGAAAAGAAAAACAAGAAAACAAACGAGGAGAAAAAAACGCATTTTTTCAAGTTTTGCTTCTGACATGGATCGCAAAAAGGTCCGTTCCGACTTTCACGTGTGACCTTCCAGTCACATCGAACTCGTATTAACGAGATTTATTCTGTTTTTTCGTAAAGAAAAGTTCTACAGATTTTTTGTTTGTTTAGGATTTTATTGAATTCTCATTTACCATTGTATTTTTCGTTTAAAAAAATGAATTATTATTGATTAAGAATTAAATTATTTATTTGCATTTCAAATTAATGGAAATATTATTTCCATACATTTTTCCAAATTTGTTTTATTGTCGAATATCTTCAGAGGATCAACCACTGCCAACAAATCGACGCCAAGAAGTCTCGTCAAACGGAACTCTGGTTATTAGACACGTGGACAGCAAAACCGATCCAGGAGCTTACACGTGTACAGCAAGAAACAAACAAGGTCGCCTGGACTCGCAGACCGTTCACATCGAAGTTAAAGGTAAGAAAGAAAAAGTATACGAAATTTTTGCCTCTTGAAAACCCTCGGAATTATCAAAATTCAATAATGACAATATTTTACAATGAAAACAAAAAGCTCACATAGGAAAAAAAAGAATTAATTATTAATAGACCACTTGATCCAACATTTTTTTTTTTTTTCAAGACCCGAGCTAAATTAATGTTTCGTTTGAAAAGAAAAAATAATTAAATTCCTTAGAAGAATTTATTAAGGCTTCTTTCGGGGGCAAAGGTCTCGAAAGTTTCTATCATTTGGTTGAGCCTCCGATGTGGCAAAAGCTGGAAAAAAGGAAAGCTTAGGAAAAGTGTTAAGGGAGAAAAAGAGAAGGGGAGAGAGTGATTTCTCGGCTTATCACTTCCTTACGTGGGAAAGAGGGAAGCCCTTTTAGAGCTTTTTCACTATTTTCGGAGTCTGACGCGCTCGGGCGATATCGAATCTCTTTTATTCGTCGAATTAATTAAAGAGAGCATTCGTCGAAGAGGAGTCTCGATGGAGCTTCGTAGAAAAGAAAAAAAAATGAAGGGATGGATTCTCGATTGAAAAGGGGTGGTTAAAACGAACGATCTTTATTACTCGATTTTTAATTAATTTTTTTTTCCTTCGTCGACCACCTTTTTTTTTTTTTTAATATAAATTTTTATCATTGATGCTCTTGGAATATTGAGGCGTACTCGAAACGTGTTTGTCTGATAAACGTTGGAATTCGGAGGCAAAAAAAAAGCAGCAAAAAGTGCATTTAAATCATGTTTTTTTTGCCCCATTTTTTTGTCGTCATTCTCTCGTCGTTCATTCAAGCCAGGTGAGGTCTCGTTTTTGCAGCAACAAAGTTGTCAAGAGTTCCTGAGCAATGAGGAGAAAAATATAGCTCGAGAGATGGAGTGGCGAGGAGGAGCAAAAAACACACACACAGAACGGTCCAGAAACGAGAGATTTCCGGGCTACAAAAAAAATAAAATAAAAACAGAGAAACGCAACGCACTCTGTCAAATAACTTCGTGTATCAACTTTTTAATTTTCCAGGTGGCTCTCCCGAGCACGGATGGCGGAGAGCAGTTGCAGAGCCGGACAAAAACAAAACAAAAGCTTACTCGCGAACTAGAGATTTATGTACATGTTTACACACAATCGTTTTTCTTCTCTTTTTGTTTTTTAACATTCTTCATGTACAAATGCAGGGGATTTTATTCTCTCTGCTTGACTTTTTCACATCGTCTAACAACTGCAATATATTTTTATTATTATTATTACTGTGCCATATTAATTTTTATTGATCACATTCAATTACCAATCAGAATACTTCATTTTATTTGCATATTTTTAATAATCATTCAATTATTAATCAGAGCTACGATTGGCACGAAAATTTTTACGACTATTCAATAAATGAGAATCCAGTGATTTAATTACTTGCACAAAAATTATCATGATTAAATTCAACCTCGACTCAATTAATCTCTCAGTGAATTCCTTGCTGTTGATTATCTTAATTGAAATTGAAATATTTACTATAATTTTCCCTATTTAAAAAAATTGTTTTTTTATTATCAATTATTTACTGACTGTTACGAATAATTATTATTGATAATATTTTGACTTTTTATGTAAAATTTCGTCTTTTAATTTTCGTGCATCGAAATAATTTGGCGAACCTTGAAGGGATGTGATTTTTCAGGCATTTTCGTATGTAAATTTTACAGTCCCTCCTAGAATCGATCCGTTTAGATTTCCCGCGAACGTACAGGCCGGAGCGAGAGTACACGTGACGTGTGTCGTGAGCGAGGGCGATGCACCGATCAAGATAACGTGGCTCAAGAACGATATACCCCTTAAGGAGAGTCCTGGAGAGATAACGACACACCAGAGCGACGAGTACGATCTTGCTCTCAAAATTCAAAGCGCATCGCCAATGCACGATGGAAATTACACGTGTGTAGCGAGCAACGAGGCGGCTAAGGTCGCTCATACAGCTCCGTTAATAGTTCATGGTACGAGAACGACAAAAAGTCTTCCTGAGATTAAAAAAAAAGCATCAAAATCCCTAAAAAATCATTTTTTCATAAACTTTAATGCAAACGAAAATATTTTTCAAGTTTCCAATTTTCTTTTGCATCAAAAATTACGAAAGAATGATAATAGACTGGCCCACAATCCATCTTTCATCCCACAAGAGAAAAACACGAAAAAATGAATTCTTTCATCGCATTTACTCCAAAAAAAAAATCATTTTCAATTCTCCAATTTTGTTTTTATTAGAACGACAGAAAAAATGTCGAAAAAACATTCGAAGAACAAATTGTCCCAGAATCCTTGTTCTTTCATCCCCCAACACAAAAGGACACAACATTTTTTTTCTCTTATCACATTTACTCCAAAAAAATATCATTTCCAAGTCTCCTATTTTATTTTCGCTATACCACAGAAAAAAATTCTAATAAAACTAGAACGAACTGTCCCAGAATCCTTCGTTTTTCGTTCTCCATCTAAGAAAATACAACGATATTATTTTTCCACGTTAAAACAAAAAAAAAAGTACAAAAAATATCCTACTCGACACACAGGACACAAGAACTAATGACCCAAGAGAAGAAAAAAAAAAATAAGCAGACGTGTTATCGCCCGGTGGCTTTGTTTAGAAGGGAGCACAAATATGGAGAAGGATACACACGTGAAAAAGTGACTCCACGTTTGAGAGCCCCTCCTGGGCAAATTCTCGAATCTCCCCTTTTATTTCTCGCGTTAATCCACTGGCGAGACGACGCGGACGTCGGAGAATCTCTGATTTTCCATTTTGTTTAGCTTCTTCCTCAAATAAAACGAAAAAAAAGCTCCTCGTTCTTCTCTATTTGCAAAGAAAAAAAAAAAAATCGCAGATATGGGAAAAAAATCTACGAACCCTTAGCGAAGATTTCAACCCCCTCTCCACAACCCTCGTTTTTACGGTCCTCGAGGTTGGAACAAATCAGTGCTGAACAACGAAACTCTCTATCCCTTTTTTTTACCCTCCCACACATACACATCTAACATTCGGGGCAAATATACAATGGATACGAAGTCGTGGTAACCCTCGCTACGAAAATCTCTACCCCCAGGCTCATTTCACTTGTCACGCTCAGTTTTTTCCATTTTTTACCTCCCCCCTCTCCCCTACCGAAAAAATACATATATTTACATGAATATCTATACATTTTTATGCATGCCTGTGTATACGAATCGTGGTGTTTCACGAGTCTTTGAACATTACAAGCCCGAACTAAGCCTTTGCTCTCGTCGCCACAGCAATAGGACGAACCATTCGGCACGAGCTTCCCTCCAATGTATTCTCCTTCCTTTTCTCAATTATTCCCTTACTCGCACACAAAACCAATCGGAACACGACTAAATCCAAAACAGGAAAACCCCCTCAGCTTTTACCTCGATTCGAACTCGTGGCTTCTGTGAATCGAAGCCCTTGGCTAAATTTATACATGCATCCAAAATGTGTATATGTTTATATCTATGTATTTCGGCAAATCTATCTGCGAGAGAAACCACAGAGATGTTTAATAATCCCGGGCTATTGAAACTCTGGCACAACTGCATTCTGTGTGTTTCAATCAAACGGTGTAATAAACGCAACGGTTGCGGTTTATTGATAAATATTGTAGGTTTATTCGCAGATCGAATTAAGGGGCCAGTCCACTTTGGAGCCACGAAAAAAAGGCTATTTTCGCGATTTTTTTTTGAGGATTTTATAAAAGATATGAATATAAAAGGTGTTGGGCTTGATAAATAAAGTCTTGAAATACATAAAAAAAAAATTAATTCATTTTTATTCATTTTTAAGTACAAAAACTATAGTTTAACGTAACGCCTCAAAAATAGGTGGGCTAGCTCCATCACAACTCGGCAACGGCTTGTCCGAAAGAAAAAAATCAAAGTCCATTAGATTCAGTATGACACCAGCTACAAAATGACCCTCGGATATAAAATTTTATCAAAAAATAAAAAAATGGCAGATGAAAAACGAAAAAAAGTAAAAAAAACGCGTTTTTTTCGCAGTTTTTCACAAAAAAAAAGAGTAAAAATCAAAATTTTAAAACCATCGAGGCTCATCTTGTTGCGAATCATGTTTACAATACGTGGTTCAAATTTCAAGAGAATCGGTTTATTAGTTTTAGAGATACGATGGAGCTAGATTTTGAAAACGTTGTTTCGAGAAAAACGCGTTTGAGCGCGCTATACGCTCAGGTAGACGAAATGAGGTCGTGACGTTCAGGTAAAAAAAAAAATACTTAGAGAGCTCGGATTTTCATAAAATTTTGACACAATATTTCTGAATGTATGTACTTTCGAAAACAGTAAAAAAAATCGATTTTTTGAAATTTTCAAAGTGGACTGGCCCCTTAATGATGAAATTACAATAATTTATGGCTTCCGTGTAGAGTTTCAACGTATTGCTGACGTTTCTCAAACGTTACAGTTTGCATCATCAGGGCTGAGAGCTCCGAGACTGAAGCTCCCTGGTCTCAGGTAGTCCTTATATGCGCATGGTCGTCATTCCGGATGACTGCATCAGCCAATCAGAGTTTTTAATTGATCAGCTGATCTATGAAGGCGAATAACCACTTTAGGAGACCGAAAATTAGATGATTTTTTGGATTTTTTTTTATTGTGCAACAAAAAAACGAAAATTTCCGCAACTCTGACAACAATTTATTCATATTTTCGTACATCTCTGGTAATTTTTTCAAGTTATTTCATGCATTAATTAAGGTGTAATCCGCTGTGTCCCTTGGCGTGTCCTCATCGTCGTTGTCGATTTGCGGGAATTGTGCAGCTCGCAATTCGCATCTCAAATAGTCCAACAAATTTTTATACATTCTTGAGATGTTTTTTAAGAACATAAACCTAAATTTTGAAAAAAAAATCAAGAATTGAATGTTGTAACGTGTTTGAAAAAAAATGATCGATTTTTAGTATTTTTTCCCCGGCATTTTGCAATAATAAATACGTTTTAAACAATCTAATCTTTCCAACTTTGGGTTCATGTTTTAATAAATTATATTATGTAAACGTGTACCAAATTTAAAGATGATTCATCAATTAGTTTTTTAGTTATGATTCCCGTAAATTGAAAAAATGTCGTTTCGAGAAAAACACGTTTAAAGTTTGAACGCGCTTGGGAGTCGAGCGGAGAGTCTTTATCATTTATATACATACCGTTAGAAGAAATCCGAATATCGTGTTGAATTTTTCAGGGTGTATTCTTAAGATATTTTGCTAACAATTTATGAAATAAAAAAAATTGTTTTTTTGAAGCATCTAAAGTGGTTGCTCGCCTTAAAAAAATATCGCGAACAGTTTGGAATTTTGCTCTATTTCGTGTTGGAATAATTTGACTCGAATTCTGCTATTAGAAAACAAATGAAGTTCCATTGAAATTTTTTAAGAATATTTTTAGCAATTTTTTCAAGTTTCGTGCAATCTTTAGTCGAAATAATTTCACTCAAATTCTATACTATAAGCTAATGATCTCATTTTCATTAAAAAATGCTCAATGGTACTGGTTTTTCGTTGAGTTTAGAAGAATTTTTGCATGCTCTTTGTGACATTGAAAGAAATATCGTTAAGAAATTTGTAACGATTGGTAAATTGTTGAAAATATGGTGAAATGTTTGCGGCTTTGAATTTATTCGAGCACTATGAAGAGGGTCGACATTTATTGGACACGAAGGAGTTGAACCAGAGACGAGAAAGTTTGATGGTATTTCAATGTTTGTGAGGGAACCGAGATAGTTCGCGATAACCCCTTGGGCCATGAGAACTTTGTTACGCTATATATACTCAACTTTTCGAGACGAATAAGAATCGCGAAGGAAGATACAAAAGCATATAAAAATTTGCAGTGAAAATTGAATTTGATGTTTTAATGATTTTTCGCGTTTTTTTTTTGTTCTTTTTTTTTCTATCGCACGACTGTGGGGATCGGTATTCGATTGAATTACTTCGCGAGTGATGCTAATAAAATAACATTTTCCAAAGAACCATACGGTGAGATTGAGACGAGATAATTTTCCTCTTTTCTCTTTATTCTCGTTTATGGACCGCGAGAAACTTTCTCGACTCTTCGAAGAGTGATAAAGTATGAGGAAAAAGAGTGAGGGGATTGATTAATCGAACTTGTGGAAAAGCAGTTCAATGTGCCGGAGGTCGCGTCGGCCAATTTTCGAGCTTCCTATTCTCCTCTATTTTTATATATCTATATATAAATCCATTGCATAGAACGAGGAATCATCGAGACTCGTGCAATTTCCCACCGCATAGATGAGCTTATAACCCCCCGAAACGACCCGAGATCGTTTTATCTCCAACAAATTTCATAATCGATCGAAAATTGACTTATCAACGATCTCAAAAATATTTGCATCCCTATAGATTTTTCCTATCAATAGAAAACAGCTCAATATCTCGAATTATTTGTCAGTTTGTTAATAATTTATCGGGCAATTGCTCAAAAACTTTCGTCTCTCGATCTACAGGAAAATCGATTAATAATTAATTATTGTTTTTCTGTAGAAACAAATTTAATTTAGAGAAATGAGAACTTAAATTAAATAGCCTCATGATACAGGTTCAAATGCTAAATTGTGCGCATAATAATTTGTCGAATTAACATTTAACGATTCAAATAAAATTTAAAATTATGTAAAAAAGTATCGTGTGCAAAATTAATTAAAAAAGGGACGTTTTTGGGGCTGTTTTTTTTTTTTTTTTTTTTTTTTTTTTTTATTATTATTCGTATGGATTTCAGTACCGCCAAAGATAGCTCCGTTTAGCTTTAACAAGGATTTATCGGAGGGCGTACGTGCCCAAGTGACATGTGTCATCGAACAGGGCGATCCGCCATTCAAGATCGTCTGGTTGAAGGACGGTGTGCCGATATCGAATAATCCGATATCAACGATGAATTACGATTATTCGGGGCTTGGTCTCGGTGGTTTGCGAGTCACGAGCTTCGACGCCCATTCTAGTACCATCGGTATCGAGAACGTGACCGCGGCCCACACCGGAAATTATACTTGCCTCTCGAGTAACGCGGTTTCCGAGGTTTCTTGGACCGCTGAATTGGTCGTTCGTGGTAAATAATATTCGAGAAGTCAAAAACTTAAAAAAAAAAAAAAAAAATATTAAAAAAAAAGCATATTACGAAAAAGTAGAAGCCAAAAAAGGAACATTATGTTTTTCGCACTTGAGTGTTTTGTAAGCACTTGAAACTGTTATTAGAAAAAAAAAAAAAAAAAAAAATTATCGAAAAAAGAAACGAGCAGCAATTAATAAAGCGCAATAAAAAAAAAAAAAACGCACCGAGCACTTGCCCAATGCACTAAAAAGCACCCTTTTTTTCTTCAGCAGCAGCAGCAGCAATTAAACCGCAGCATCAGAAAATAAGCAAAATAAAAGCAGCTCAATATAATCCAATGAATATATACAAATATATAAATATATCGATAAATATTTATTTATATTTATATATATATTGTATTTTCAAGCACCACCGCGCCAAGAAAAAGCACCCCACGCAATTGTAACGGCGCACAAACTGTTTGATTAAATATCCAGAGAGAAAAAAATGTAAACGTGAATGAAAATTCATTTTTTAATGAATTTTTTTTTTCTTTAACTATTGTACGGTTTTAAAAAAATCTTCAATTTGATAAAATAATTGCATTGTTCTCTGGATATTAATTATACTTTCGCACACGCACATAAGCACTCACACTTTTCACTCTCTTTCATTTTTGTTCACCATTTTTTTTTTTTTTCACTCTTTCGAATCATTTTTTTCAATTATTTTTCTCTCTCGCAAAACGCACTACTCTCTATTTCCTCGATCGCACCCTCGTTATCGCAATTTCTTTTTTTTTGTTCCGCACTCCACTCTGAATTTCTTACGATATTCAGTGTGAGCACAAAATATTTTTTAAGAGTCGCGGTTTTCTTTCAATTCCACATTTTGTAGAATTTTCGCACTAGGCGAATGTATTTTGTCGAATTGTTCGTTCTTTTTTTTTGTTTTTTTTTTTTTTGCGTCAATATTTGCCTTCTGCGCAAAATGTTAGTATTTCAAGAAATGCTATAAAAGAAACGAAAACTTTGGGAAAAAAAGGCTTTTTTTTCACACTTTCTAATTATTCTGGGAATTTTTAATATTCTATTAACGAACAAACTAATGATTTTTTTAAATCGCCAATGTAGACATTGAAAAATGTACACGGAGAGAAATGTTTTAGAATATTTTTTTAAAATTCCGGCAAAAATTGCCGTGTTTTCCAATGATGCGTGTCCCATTGTCAGGCATAATAAAACACGTGAACAGCGCGTATATATGTCAGCAAAAAGCAAAATTAAAATCAATACTGTCAGTACGATAAAAAATAGTGTCCTGGCACTGTAAAATTTCATGTGAAGATTGTCAATTTTTGCTTGCCTGAACATGAATTTCAATACTGCTCATTTTTTAGTTTCATTCCTCGTAATAATAACAATTTTTTTTTTTTTCGTAGGGATGATGGAAAATCTTCAAAAAGAGACTTCAAAAAGAAATAATAATAATAATAACAATAACAATAATAATAATAATAATAATAATAATAATAATAATAATAATAATAATAATAATAATAATAATAATAATAATAATAATTTTAAAGAAAATTAACCCTAGCTAGTCACTATAACTTTTAGTACCTTACTTACACACTATCGGTCTATTGGACCGACGACTTTATTGCTCTATAACATTGTAACAAACGCGTGTATTGAGGTTTAATTGTAGTGAAATCGAAACGCCAGACTCTGACCAATCCGAAGAAGCAATCAGTAAAGCCAAAAAGTCGTTCGATAAAAATTTATACACGTTTATGAAAAGGCGTGTGGTGAAAAAAATGTGAAAATGTAATGCATGTTGCTCTCGTTTCATTGGACCCTGTAGTGTGTAACTAGGGTTAATACTAATAATCTAATGAATTAAAGATTATTCATCGATTGATAATCGATTCATCAAACATTTATTTATTGAATAAAGAAATCATCAATGAGATCAAACGTTTTGAATTTTCTTTAGTTCATCTTCAAATCAGGGTTTCAAATCAGGTATGTGTCAGGACACTGTTGCGATAGGAAGAATTATGTTGAATTGGCAATTTGAAGTTGAAGGAGAACGCCACTCAATTTGCTGCTTCTTTTCATCCTAACAATTGTTTTTTTTCCTTTTTAGTATTAAAAAAATTGTGTAAGGTTAAACGACCGTGTCATGTCACATGACACATCGGAATAAAAATATTAAAAGTAGACGACTGGCTCTGGCCTGGTCGTCTTGTGCAATAACAAATGACGAAATTTGAATAAAAAAAACCAAACAGCCCGGTAAAAATTGCCTTGTACTGTATTCAAATTTCTAACCCATTTGATATTTAGTTGCGGTGCAGCCATTAATTTTTCGTTCACGACGAATTAAAAAGCAGCCATTTTGTTTGCAATGGGACGTTTTTACAGTGCTTTTTCTGAAATTTGACTGTGTCGTTGTGCCGTATTACAAAAATTCATAGACTTATGTTGAATACTGCAACACTCATTGAAATCTTTAATTTTATTTCGATAAATCGTTCGAAAAAAGTCCTGCGCACCCAAATTGTAGTACAGAGCACGGTAATTTTTGTGATATTTTTCTCTCCGTGTACAAAAATCGCTTGAAAAAATTGCGATTTCATCATTCGAAAGTTTTCGGTTCAATTCTTTTTTTTTTTTAGAGCCTTTTTAGTGTGTTTTAAAAGAATTTTAAAAATGTTTCCGCGCGGTGATTCAGTACCACCCCGTTGGGTAATGGAGCCTCAGGACGTGCACGCACCCGAGGGCATGTCGAAATTGGTGTTGCACTGTCACGCCGATGGTTTTCCACCTCCTGCCGTTACTTGGAGGAGAGGAACCGGTACAAGACCGGGAAATTATCGGGACATTGCGAGTCACGAACACGCTCAAGAATTACGAATACATTCGAACGGTTCCCTCGTCTTTGGGAGAGTGCAAGAGGACCATGAGGGTTATTATTTGTGCGAAGCGGTCAATGGGATCGGCGCTGGCCTCAGTAAAGTCGTTTACTTGACCGTCAATGGTAGATAAATTATTTTTTTCAAATTATCATTATATTTTTAATCATATCTATGAAAAAAAAAAAAAATCAAATTTCCGTGTGAACTAATATACGAAAATTCACTACAAAATGAAACGAATTATTCATTATCTTAAGGGGCCAGTCCACTTTGGAGCCACGAAAAAAGGCTATTTTCGCGATTTTTTTTTGAGGATTTTGTGAAAGATATTAATATAAAATGTGTTGGGCTTGATAAATAAAGTCTTGAAACACATAAAAAAAAAATTTTAATTCATTTTTATTCATTTTTAAGTACAAAAACTATAGTTTAACGTAACGCCTCAAAAATAGGTGGGCTAGGTAGCTCCATCACAACTCGGCAACGGCTTGTCGGAAAGAAAAAAATCAAAGTCCATTAGATTCGGTATGGCACCAGCTACAAAATGACCCTCGGATATAAAGTTTTATCAAAAAATAAAAAAAAGGCAGATGAAAAACGAAAAAAGTAAAAAAAACGCGTTTTTTCGCAGTTTTTCACAAAAAAAAAGAGTAAAAATCAAAATTTTAAAACTATCGAGGGTCATCTTGTTGCGAATCATGTTTACAATATGTGGTTCAAATTTCAAGAGAATCGGTTTATTAGTTTTAGAGATACGATGGAGCTAGATTTTGAAAACGTTGTTTCGAGAAAAACGCGTTTGAAGTTTGTACGCTCAGATAGACGAAATGAGGTCCTGACGTTCAGATAAAAAAAAAAATACTTAGAGAGCTCGGATTTTCATAAAATTTTGACACAATATTTCTGAATGTATGTACTTTCGAAAATAGTAAAAAAAAATCGAATTTTTGAAATTTTTAAAGTGGACTGGCCCCTTAATCCTAAAACCCCACAATCTATTTTTTCTAATGTAAACCCCACACTGGAGTAAATAATTATCTCAATTTTCTCTTTAGCATAAAATGTTCCTGGTGTGCGATAATAAAGTTTAATTATATATAAATCTCTTCGTTTTTTAATAACGAAGAGAATGGTCCATGATAAAGTCACATTTGATAAATATTTAATGATGAAAACTCTATAAAACGACAGGAATGGTTTAAAAAAATTGATTCTGGAAGGAAATTTGACATTTTCGTGGGGTAACTAATTACCCCATTGTGGGGTTCTAGGGTTAATAAGTTTTTAGTTAAGAATTTAATTTAAAAAATAATTATTAATTTTTTTAATAATTTGGATCAATTGACGTGCAGATTAATTGATGAAACTGATAAAAATGATTTTTTTTTCTGAATTCTTTTTTATTAATGAGTTTTGTAAATTATTATGAAAAACGTATTGGTAAATAATCGAGATGATGTATTTTCTCGATAATATTTAGCACCTGCTCACATTGTCGACAAACATCGAAATCAAACAGCTCGATTAGGCTCTAAAGCATCATTAAGGTGCGAAGCGAAAGGTGATCATCCATTGAATATAGTATGGCGACGAGCCGGTTCTTCTCTCGGTCTCGAGCCAGCAGTCTCTGATTATCGTTACATAGTTAAGGAAATGAACACGACTGACGGTGCTGTAAGCACCCTCGAACTATTGAGCACAACGAGGGAAGATAGCGGACGTTATTTTTGCATGGCATCCAATTCCTACGGAAGGGACGAAGTTACAATGCATTTGTATATACAAGGTATAGAAAATACCAAAAAATAAATAAATAAATAAAAACATTACAATTTTTTTTTTCAACTTTTTTCATTAAATCAATTTTTTTCGATCAATTGAAATTGATTTTATTAAAATTTTGAAAAATTCTCTTGATTTTTCTTATTTTTTTCTTCCATTTGTTCCAAATAGATTACAAATAATAAGATTATTCTAAATTAGAACCCGAAATAATGTGATTAATTCAATTTTAGAACCACCTGATTTTCCGCGTAATATTCACGTTATCGCGAAAGGCAGTCGTTACATAATACTTGGTTGGACTACAAGCCAAGATGGCAATAGCCCTATAACCCAATATATCATCGAGTATAAGACTGATCCAGGTGAGAGTCTGCAACTTTGGATGATAACACCACGTATGTCATTGAAATTAATTACAAAAATCGTTATTTCTTTAGTATTATTTAATGCAACGCAACAATTTCTGGCCAGTTGGATCGACATCAAGGCCACTTCTCACTTTAGACGCTAAAAAAAGGCTATTTTCACGATTTTTTTTGATAGGTTTATATTATAGATATTGATATAAAAGTTGTTACACTTAATAAACACACTTTCGAAATACATTTTAAAAAAAATTTTATTTATTTGAGTCACTATTTATACACGAAAATGGTAGTTAAAAAAATGTCCTAAAAAAATTGTAGGTCTGCGCTGTTGATTTAATCTCGGAGATGAATCACCTGAAACAAAAAAAAATCAAACGGTTTTAGATTCAGTATGTTAATGGCTATGGCGCATATCATACGATTATCGATATATGTAAAAATAACAAAATGGCGGACATTTTTCGAAAAAAAACATGTTTTTTCATCGTTTTTGGCAAAAAACAAATAGTAAATATCAAAATTTTTAAAAATTCTTGATATGCGCTATAACTGTAGTTGTAAAAAATATGTGGTTAAAATTTCATAAGGATCGGTTCAGTAGTTTCGGAGATTTTATCAACAAGCCGTCGAAAAACGTTGTTTCGAGAAACACGCGTTTACCCTCCGAGCGGAGCAGACGAACGTGTTCAAGTAGTGAAGTAAAGGTCACACAAAAATACAGTTAGACACCTCCGATCTTCATAAAATTTTAGTATGATACTTTTGGATGTGTATACTTTCGAAAAATGTAATAAAAAAAATGGATTTTTTGAAAATTGTAAAGTGAGAAGTCGCCTTAATTTCTGCTTTGAATAGAATTTCAAAAATAAATATTTTAACTACGAAAATAGTCAAAATTCATATTAAAATTGTTGAAGAATATATTTCGTTCAAATTTATTGTATTTTTACAACAATCAAAAGTTCAGTTGGGCAGGAAAGTGTCATCGATAAACGAAAAAAAAAATCGCATCATCCAAAAAAAGCTTCTTAGAATCGTATAGAAAATTCGCTATATTTGTTGTTCGTGTTGTTGTTTTTTTTATATATATATATTTAATTAATGAATTATTTAACGCGCGATCCACAGAAGTTTGGCACGATCACACATTTCACACAACAGTTCCGGGGTCACAGGTCAATGGAACGGTGACCGGTTTACGTCCAGCGATGAGCTATCAATTTCGAATATTCGCCGAGAACGAATTGGGCCGGAGTCAAGCGAGCGATGTAGGTATATAAATGCTGGGTACATACGTTTGAAAAATCCACTATCTTTTATAAAAAAACCAAAAAAAAAAATCAATTTTTTTTTAAGTTATATAAATACATTTTTCTCTTTTTTTTTGGGGAGAGTGGTTGGTCTGGTGGATAAGGGCTCGGGCTTGCACGCCGCGGGTCCCGGGTTCGAATCCCAGCCAAAAGATCGACGAAAATTTGAAATTTTTTTCAAGCGTTTCTGCTGCAATCCCGGGTAGTTTACATTCCACCTTCATAAATCCATGGCGAAAACACCTCGCTGTGATGCATGAGCGGGATCGGTGTACGGCTTTAGTGGCCTCCTGTGTGGACGGTTCTTATCATGCGAATGGTGATGGCTCTCGAACTGTGCACTGCTGACTCTCATTGCATCACAGCTGAGGAGGTGCCTGCTTGAGCGCCTCTGGTGGCCATGCGTGTGCTCGCATTGCCACCCGAGGAGGAGGAGATTAGTCAGGTATCGGCAAGGTTTTCTGCAGTTTCCCTTCGCCCTCGGCAAATGCCGATATAGTCGGAGATATAAGTCGGCTGCAGTTGCACAGGGGGTGATACTTGGAAAGGGGTGGGGAGCTAAAAAGGGAAGGACCTTGAACCATGGAAGTAACAGTCGCAGGGGCGATTAGTTGCAAACCAAAAAAAAAAAAATGAAAAAAAAAAAATACATTTTTTTCATTCTTTTTCATTCGAATTCGGATTGTTGAATTTTTCAGATACTCGATGTGACCACTGACGGCGAAAAACCAGGAGGTCCACCAAGAAACGTTAAAGTCGATTCTGTTAGTTCGACCGAATTCAAAGTAATCTGGGATCCGCCTGATCACGATTTATGGAACGGCGAGATTTTGGGCTATCACGTCGGATACAAAGAGTACAGGTATTTCAAAATGACTGAGAATATTATTTTTCATCTTTTAATCAATTTTTAATTTAATAAAAGTAAAAAAAAAAAAAAAGAAAAAAAATGTTTTTTTCTTTATAAAATAATATTTTCAGAATGTCGGCTGAACAATATTCGTACCAAACCGTGGAGAGTAGAATTTCAACGGCGAGTGTCGAATTGGGATTGGCCAGAACAGCCATTTCCGGTCGCCAGTGTCAATTGACGAATCTCAAGAAATTCACTCGTTACAGTATCGTCGTTCAAGCGTACAATGCACTTGGCGAAGGTCCTTTAACGTCCGAAGTTGTCGCTACGACTCTAGAAGATGGTAATTCATTTTTATCTTTTTTTTTATTCGTTAAAAAAAATTTTCAAAATTTACTCTTCGTACACTGTCAAAAGAAATTTGTTGAATCAACAAAAATTTTGTTAAAACATCAAATTTCTTTTCTTGGTGTATTTTTTTTAATATTGGGTTTGAATTTTTTTGACAAAAAATGACGAAAACGCGAAGACGAAAATATTCGATCAACGCATTAGCTATAAGAATTAATTCGAAATTTTATGTTTATTGTCTCGATAAGAGAGAAATTTTGTCATAAAAATAATTGCGATTTTTGAGTGGAATCATGGCATTAAATTTAATGAATAAAAAAAAGAAAAATGATAGACCGACGAATAGTGGAGTATTCTCCCGTCTTTTCTCAATTCCCTACGATCCTTGGAAACGCGGAGAAGTTTTATAACGCCGAGAGAATGTGTGAGATGCTATCACTTCGCACTCGGAGAGCACTATCTGAATCTGGATTTATTCGTTTCAGCGAACGATTCTAGTGCTCAGTCGGTGTGGATAAAAAGAAATCCTCAGGAATGAGGGGACTTTTTTCTCTTGTTTATTTTTTTATTTTTTTTACTTTTATAGAGAGTATGTGAGAACCAGGTGAAATAGGAGGTAGAAAAGTGATCGTAAAGTCTCTTCGTGCATGGAATTTGCTCTATACAAATTTTAAATCGCGCGAGTCATCTCATTCTTTATTTTTCTTTCCTTCTCATCCAATTTTATTTTTTATGATACTTTCATTTTATTCATGCATTTTTATGACGAATTTAACTTAAATGTTGAATAATTGGATTAAAGTCGTTGAAAAATTATCGTCCATTTTTATTTGATGCACCAAATAAGACAAGACTAAACAAATTGCTTTCCCATTCTGATTTAATACACGAAACGAATAATTCCGAGAACAGTTCAATTTTGTCCAGTTTCAAGGAGAGTTCACCGTATGAAAATTATTATCACAACATCATTCAAGCGATTCCATAATCCGGTGAAACAAAAATCAAAATGAAAATTAAATCCGAACGTCGAGTAATTAAAAATAAAATCAGTAAAAAAAGTTTGCTCTTCTTATTTTATACACAAAATATTCAATTTTTTATTAGTACTTTTGTTAAGAAAGTTAGCAATATGAAAATGATCATTATGAAAATTTGAATGAAAAAATGTCTCAATTTGGTGGAACGAAAATCAAAATTATTGTAATTAAGTCCGAATTTTGAGTAATCGAATAAAAGGATGAAAAAAAACAATGTAAAAAAATTGAAATTTTATTTTTATTCGAAGAATAAAAGGACGAACGATATTTTTCTTATTTTATTGTTTCCAGTACCAAGCAGTCCACCCCAAGAAATACGTTGCACAGCTCTGACCTCCCAATCGTTGCAAGTTTCGTGGAATCCACCGCCGGACAAGAGTTTGAACGGAATATTAAAAGGTTACAAAGTGACTTGGGAGAGTATGGATTCAATGACAGAAATGGCCAAATCGGAGACTAAAATAACACCCTCGTTAACGGTGGTGATAAGCAGCCTGGAAAAACACACGAATTATTCGATTCAAGCTTTGGCGTATACGCGAGCTGGGGACGGTGTTACGTCACCGCCATTGTACTGCATGACCGAGGAGGATATACCGGAAGTTCCAGCCGGTATAAAAGCGGTTGAGAGTTCAGCAAATTCGATTATTATTTCATGGCTCCCACCCGTTCGTGCGAATGGCGATATTATTTCGTATTACGTTTATATAAGAAACAACGCCGGTAAAATGAAATCAAACCCGAAAATTCTTCAACCTCATCAGACGAGTTATCAAGCTGAAAATCTTCAGGAAGGTCATCAGTACGAATTTGAAGTCGCTGCTGTTACGATGATCGGCGAGGGACCCAGAACTTCCTCGGTTACTGCGTCACCATCGAGCAATGGTAATTTCAAAAAATTTCAATTTTTTTCCTATTTTTTTTACATTTTTTACAGTTTTGTTCGAAAAAAAAAATCTTTTTTAATTGAAGTTTTTTTTGATACATTTAAAAAACTAATTTGTGCTTTTTCTCTGGTCAAAAAAATTATTTAAAATTTTGTTCCTACAGGAAAAAACTCGTTTCAATGCATTTTTATTCATTTTACTCGAATATTTTATTATTTTTGTCTTTTCTCGAAATGATGAAATGATTCACTTGCCTTTATTTTTGTGCTCAGTGAGAGCTGCAATTTATTCATTCGGTACAACGCCTGTCGTCCCGTGGAAACAAGACGTGACACTTCCGTGTCGAAGCGTTGGAATACCAACGCCCTCAGTGACCTGGAAACAGGGCAGTCATATCATAAAACCACCCAGCAAAGGAACTTCGGTTCACAGCGATGGCTCTCTCCACATCACTAATCTTCACCGTGGCGATAGTGGAAATTATACTTGTCACGTTGAAAATCGTCACGGTGCCGATCAAATAACTCACCGACTTACTGTCCAAGGTGAGAGAAAAAAAAATACAAAATAAATTACAATTTTTACATTACAATTTACATTAATTATTTTATTTTATTTTACTCCAACAGTGTCGAAAATTGATTAACTTTGCAGCCCAAATTTTCAACGCCATTTTATTGTACGAGAACAAAGAAAAAAAAATCATTACTCTCAAAAAAATTGTCATTGTTTTTTATTGCTTTAAAATTGATGACAATTTTTTATTTCTATTATATTTTTTTTTAATTCATTACCGATTGTTTTATTGCTCGAAAATAAATGGTCAATATTTTTTTGTTGCTACGAAATTGATAACGATTTTTGTGGTTACTTCGAATTTTGTTTATTTTTTTTTTTTTTTTTCTTATTTTGTTTTAGTTCCACCAGCGAAGCCTCTTTTGCACGCGACAAGTGCGACGAGTAATTCGATAAGCGTGCAATGGAAAAACGCGGACGACGGTGGTGCCTCGATACGCGGTTACATACTTCATTACAAGAGAAAATTCGGGGAATGGGAAGAAGTGAAATTGTCACAAAAAATCAATAGTTTTCTACTATCGAAATTGTGGTGCGGTACCGATTATCAAATTTATTTGACCGCCTATAATCGTATCGGTATGGGACAACCGAGCGAAACGATAAACGCTACGACCGACGGCTCCAAACCCGAAAATTCACCGACCAACGGCGATCGTTTTATTACCGTAAACGTTTCCTGGATCGTTATACATTTGAGCGCCTGGAACGATGGCGGTTGTCCGATTACGTACTTTGAACTCGAGTACAAACGCAACAAAGAAGACTTTTGGACTCTCGTTTCAAATAATATTGAGGTAATTTTATAAATGCCAAAAAAATCATTGGCATTCATTCAAAAAATGGTTAATGTTGATTAAGGGAGCAATGTCATGTAAACGTACGTTTTTTTCAAGATTTTTTTAAATTGTGTCCTCTCGGGGGCTCCGCCCCTCTCCCCCGACCGGGGGATCCGCCCCCGAACTCCCAGGGGCGCCGCCCCCGAACCCCCGGGGGCTCCGCCCCTCTCCCCCGACCGGGGGATCCGCCCCCGAACCCCCAGGGGCGCCGCCCCCCGAACCCCCGGGGGCTCCGCTCCCGAACCCCCGCCGGGGGCTGCACCCCCAGACTCCCTTCGCCCGGGTTTGAATACTATATGTGTTCAATGCTAGTCCTTTGGAATTTACTACGGGCAGGGAGAGACAGTGCTCACATGGAGGGGGATCGGAAAGTGGACATATATATATTGTGGAAGAAAATTTTTCGAAATAAATTCGTGACACCGTCCAATTCGATTCGCTAGTTCGCGTATTTCCGCGGGTCGAAGAAAAAAAAAATTATACCGTCGTAAAGGCATTCACCACATTATATTGGGGAAGTTTCATTTTTTTTTATAAGTCGAACTTTCTTCCAATGGCGACGACTTGAAGTTTAAAAGTGAGGGGAAATCGCTGCCGCGTCTCTAGATCTAGATCTCTAGATAAAGAAATGGAACAGTTTGTTGAATTAACATAAAGCAACATCTCAAAATATACGATGTAAGGTATATTGACAAATTTTTTTAGACTAAAATATTTCAAAATGGCGGCGCCAGAGCTGCTGAAAGCAGATTTGCGCCGTGCAGCCTACAGCTCTCAAATCTCAACTAAAATCCAAAAATCAATTTTTTATCGTTAAAATATATTAATACGCTTTGCACAACGGAGAGAAAAAAAAATTTTGGACCATTTACAAAAATACAAAAATAAGTGATTTTTTTCAACATTGTCCTAAATTTTTTATTTCTTTTGCTCTCCGTCATGCAAAGCGTATTGATGTATTTTAACGATAAAAAATTGATATTTTGATTTTAGTTGAGATTTGAGACCTGTAGGCTGCACGGCGAAAATCTGCTTCCAGCAACTGTGGCGCCGCCATTTTGAAATATTTTAGTCTGAAACAATTTGTCAATATACCTTACATCGTATATTTTGAGATATGCTTTATGTTAATTCAATAAACTATTTAATTTCTTTATAAAAAAATCTTGAAAAAACGTACGTTTACATGACTTCCCCCCCCCCCCCCCCCTTAATAAAATGATTAATCGAGCAATCTGTCATGGAATATTTTCTTCCTGTATTTTTTTGCCTAATTTCTTTTTTTAGAGACCAAATCCGAACGAACTAATCGTTTTTTTAGTAAAAAAAAGGTCATTGTAGCTTCAGATTTAAAAAAGTATTTGCAATAAAAAAAATAAAAAAAAATATTCAACAGGTAAATAATGCTTGATGAGAAAAAAACTGTATTTTATTTTTCTTATATTTTTTTTGTTTCCCCAGCCCCAGAGGTCATACACTCTGAGCGAACTTCAACCCGGCACGACTTACGAGATTCGCGTTCGTGCTCACAACAACGCAGGCTCATCGGGGGCCGAGTACAAAATAACGACGCTTCAACCTCACAGCACATCAACCGTACCAGCGATCGAGATCGATCATTACGTTCCTCAACAAACGCCAGTCTATTCGGATCTCAAATTAATCGTTCCTCTGATCCTAAGCTCGTTCGCTATTATCGCTGCCGCCGGGGCTGTGTTTTACTGCTTCAGAAAACGTGAGTTTATATGAAATATCGATTGAACCATTTTTTAATAAATTAATATTGCAAAGTTCCAATTTTTCACGTTGTCGAATTAATATAAAATTAAAATTAATTAAAAAAAAAAAAATTTTTAATAATTAAATAATTATTAATCTTATTTTCCTCTTTGCTTTTTTCATCAAAAAGGTCCTTTATTGGGAGACATTGCCAGTCTCCACGATGCTCAAACCGCCGCAGCCCTGGATAATAAACAAAACATGGAACAACGAGAGCAATATTACGCAACAGTGCTCAAACCTTTACGATCGCCCATTCACGAAATGGGTACGCTCGAAAGAATACCTGGTAAGAATGCCAATAATTGAGGCATCAAAAAAAAAAAAAAACAGTAAGAAATCGTCTGTAAAAGATGAAATGATAAATAAATAATCAGGAAACATGAAATGGGCGAAAAAAATCAAATAATAAGAGAAAGAAATTTAGTAGCCAAAAAAAATAGAAGAAAATGACACAAACAGTAGCAATGAAAACCATAACAATGAGAAAAAAATTGACAAGTAAAAATGAATCAATCGTGAGAAAAATTAGTAAAAATACAAAAAAAAGAAAAAAACAAATAAAAATTGATTAATCTTGAGACAATTTGGTGAAAATTCATTTAAAAAAAACAAGTAAAAATAGGGAAAAAAATGTTTACAGAATATTCCGAGGACATTTATCCGTACGCGACGTTTCAACTGAAGGAGAGTGTTCCAGCCGGTGGTGACAGTCGTTGCGAGTCAGCGGCACCGTTGCAGACATTCGTTTATCACGATCCGCGCCAATCCACAGCCGATACGTTGCAACTGCGTGAGGTACATAGCAAAAAAAAATACCTCTGCGAAAATAATGTCGTTTGCGCGAATTTCGCGGTACGAGAAAAGTAGTTACGTCGGAAATTCCGAGAGAAATTGTTCGATTTTAGCGAAATAAAATTCGAGGAAAATAAAAAGAAAAATTTTTCTACGAGTGAATGCATGCAATTCGTTGTTTTTTTTTCTTTTTTTTTCTAAGAAACGAGCGTGAGTCATCGTCAAGATAGACGTAGAAAAACAAAAGTAAAAATCCATCGAAACATTAGCGACGAAATCCATCAATCATCACGTAGCACGAGTGCATCAAATTAGATTTTCTTTTTGGCGAACGCTATTTTATTTTATTTTTTTTATCTTTTCTCATTTTTTCTGTCTGTTTCTTTTTTCAATTCACTGTATATTATTTTTGTATTTTTTATCGTTCACACGTGAAGTAGCGAAGGGACAAAAAAGCCAGAATTCATAATTCTATGAAACCGACTGCTGGTCCCTCCCCCCCCCCCTTGCTTCGTTTCGCAGGCCAATCGCAAGTAAAACCCATTTAGCAAAAACATCACAGAACGAGTGACAACACGAGAAAAAACAAATAGTGCGTTGCGTGTATATTTAGAATTGCGATTTAAAAAGATCGATCTTTTTTGAATTTTTTCGACGCGGAATTCAACTTCTCAAATATTTTAATCTTAAAGAAAGAAAAAAAATCCATCTGATCAATTATTCAAAAAAAAAAGAAGGAATTTATCGAAAAATATTTGAAAAATGGTTAAAAGTGAAAAAATAGCTCATGAAATTTTATCTCAAATGTTCCCTTGCAATCAACTATCGAAATTAATGTTCAATCGAAAAATTAACGATCAGAAAAAAATGGCTAAATTCACAAAAATCAACTTTTTCGAAACTTCAGCGTCATTCTAAAGTTTATATGCTCCTCTTTTTTTACGCAACGGCCAAAATTCATCCCAGTAGTAAAAGAAAAAAAAAAGCAAAAAAAAACAAACAAATGGGAAAGAAAGAGAGAGAAAAAAACAAATAAATTCCGTCTGATTGCAGTCGGATTGCAACCGGTACACTAAGGTTCGCGGAGGCCGTTCGTACTCTGCACCGTTGCATAAAACGCACAAGGTCGCACAGGGCAAGTCCGAGTCGGAGGAGTACGACACCCTGGGCTCGGACAGCGACACGGAAGTCGGGACCAGCAGCCGTACCGAGTCTTCCAATCACCTCGTCGATTCGCACCACTCGGCCTTCGCAGCCGATCCCCGTGTCCACAGTACGCCACCCAATTTTTTATTATTCCTCCCTGTTTTTTATTTTTCTATTTTCTTTCATTTTTGCACATTTCTCAATTTTTATTCATTTTGTTTTTTCGTTTCTTGCATTTTGTTGTTTTGTTGTTTTTCAAAAATGCACGACAAAAATCACTCGATCCTGCGGTTCAAATCGATGGATATAAACAAATGTTCGTTCGCTGTTGCTTTTAATAACGTTAGTACGCGATTTAGGGTTTTGGTGGATTTTCCCTGTTACGAAAAATTAGTGCGACGTTTTAGGTAGTCAATATGAAATAGGCTTAGCAATAAAATCATAATAATAATTATTATTATTATAATTTTCGATATTTGTGGCTCAATTACATTTTTTTTTCTACTTGTGTTGCAGACTTCCTGTACCATGGACCAGAATCTAGCACGTCTACAGAACCCTCACCGATTTTTGAGAGAAAATCGTTTCCTGGACGGGGACGACCCAAGTAAGAAAATAGTTTAAATTTTTTCAGAATATATCCTTCGTTTTAATTGTTTTCAAACACTTAACCACACCGTCACACGCGTTATGAGCGAAACGCCCCATTTTTTACTTTTTCATTAATCAACAACAATTGATGAATGATACACTTGCGACAATTTAGCTAGTCCTGTATTATTATTTGTAGAACGTAATAAAACAGAAAATTATACGATAATTTTCAATTTATATTTTATAAATAATATTTAATATGACTAAGTGCAAGAAATGTGACGTTTCCCCGCTAGCGCGTGTAGAGTCGTACATATGATTTCACGTTCGACGTTGCCATATCTCCTACTGCATGAGCACTTGAGCACCAACGGCGCGCGCATGCACATAAAAACGATATGGCACACTGTAAGGCTCAAAAGTATTGCGGCGATTCCTCGCGAGGCGTGTAGCGACGTTTGGAATTTTAGCGCGTGTGACGGACGGTTAATTGTAGGTTAATGTGTATTACAGCATGTGCTATTAACCTAAAGAAAATGTAATAAGGATGAATTTGCGAAATCATCAACTGATAATTGCAAAATTCCATTATGTCATATTTTCATCGAGATTTTTCAAAGAATAATTCGTATTTTTCAACCAATTTTAATGCACCACATCTTATTTTGTTCCTCAAGTAATTCTCTACAAATTCACCGCGTAGATTTTTGTCTAAACTTATTAATATGGATATTGCAGCAATTAGCTTGTGAACATTTTTTTAGCCAATTAAACAATTGGCTGCAACAGTAAAACGATGAAACACAGAAAAAAATCCACGCGGTGAATTCGTAGAGGTTCTCTTGAGGAATAAAAGTCGCGGTGCATTAAAATCGGTTGAAAAATACGGATTAAACTTTAAAAAATCTCGATGAAAATATGACATCGTGGAATTTTGCATTTACCAGTTGAAGGTTTTGCAAATCTATTGTTATTAATATTTTTTTAAGTTTATAACACGTGCTGTAATACAAATCAACCGTCAATTCATTTAATTAGTGCATTAAACTTTGCATAAATGTATTTTGAAAATTTAGCACTCATTTGACTAGTCTGCATCAGCTGTTTTACCTTAAATTTTGACGGATTTTTTGCCAGTCTCTGAGTACAGAAATTTTGTTGGAAAAAAATTATAGGCATGAATATTTACAAAATGAATCCTTAAATGAATTTTGTATTAAACGAAAAAAGAGAACAAACTTTATAATGAACTAAAACTCGATTGAAATAAATCGACAGAATTAAATGAATGAAGATTTATTTAATGAAAAAAGTGAATATTGTTTGTTTGAAGGATGTTACAGTTGGCGCGTCATACCGAGGAGGCCCGTTCAAATTTCGGGACAATCCCCAGGCCTGGCAATTCCAAGCACCAGTCGAGCTATGTCGGCAGGGAGCAGGAGCGTGGTGATGGATCGGGAAACCTGTTCATCCCCAAGTTGGACCCACCCACGGGGTTCACCGACTCGCATGAGTTAAGCGAGGCCGAGTGCGATTTAGATCGTGGTCGTTCACGCGGCGGTAGCCAGCGACATATTCGTGACTTCGTTATTGCGGTGTAAATAAATGTCAAAGCGTTTAAAAGCCCTTTTCCTGTCTTCCTTCTCGAAATACCAATTTTCCGACCTTCAACATTTTGCATTTCATTATTTTTCCTTCATTCCTTTAAAAGCAACAAAAACAACCAAAAAATCAGTTTTATGAAAAAAACAAGATATAAATTGAATTTCTCGTGCACGAAAGAGTTCAAATAAATAAAAGAAGAAAAAACGAACGAGACAACGACAAAGGACGAAACGAAAAATTAAAAATATGTAATTAAGAATAAAGCAAAAGAAAAAATAACGAGCGAGCACAGCCACCGTTCGATAGTAATTAATTTTTTGTTTCGGGTCTCGAATCTACGAAAAAAAAAAAAAACAAAAAAAACAAACAATACCATTATTATATCTGAAATATTCAAACAAACGAAAAAGCCAACAAACCCAAACACACAAACACAGTCTCTCTATCTCTCATCTCTATCTCCTGTTGATATATCGTATATACTTTATGATAATAAGTTATTTACCGAGTGGCAAAATGAATGCGACGAGAGGTTGAAATTAAATTGAGAAAAGAAAAACCAAATAAATTACCAAAAAAAGAAAAAAAGGAGTTAAACAAAAACAAAGAAAATAAAAGGGAAATCAGATTATAAGGAAAACAAGAAATACACGGATTCGACACTTTTGTGTTTTAGTCGACTATGTAGATTATTTGTATTCTATTTACTTTGTAAAATATACAATATTGATTCCGATATAAGAATATTCGTTTTCTTTCATTATTCAATCGTAAACCCTTGGAAGAAAAAGTCCAAAACTCGAGATTTGTTCCCCAATAAAGCCAGTTTTGCCAAAACCATTAAATTCCCAGCCGAGTCTCACGGACCCAGTGTGTACAAATGGGTAAAAATGTACAAACTCCTAGGGTCAATGGAAGCTTTTTATTTTGAGCAGCGTTTAAATTTAGCGGGTTAAAATGAAAAATTCCGCGAGATTGCGGGTCGATCGATCTGGATGCGCACGCGTCCATGGATTCGCGCGAGGGTGCAATTTCGCGGGGAGATGATAATAACAATGATAATGCATCAAACGGCGTATTGGCGCATGCGCAATCGTTGTTTTTTCTTATCCTTCAGATACTATGAGCGGCGGTGTTTACGGCGGAGGTAAAAGCCGGTGTTTATTTTTTTTTGTTTATTTCAATTGTTTCAGCAAAAAGTTGAAAATAAAACATCGAACAATACGAACGCGAATAAAACACTGGTATGTGATATATTGGGTTTTATATTTTTTTTTGTTTTTTCGTCCAGACGAAGTCGGTGCGATTATATTCGACGTTGGGCATCAAAGCTTGCGAGTCGGTTATGGCGGTGAAGACAGCCCCAAAGCAGAAATTCCTACGAGCCTCGGAGTATGGGACGATTCCATGGATATCAACGAACCCGGACAACCCCTTAAAAAACGTTACAACATCGACGTCACTGCTATTCAAGTACGACGTAAAGGTACTAACACACTCTTTCGCACTTTATTCGAACTTCTGGTTGTTTTGACATTTATTTTATAATGTAAACATTAGAAAATAATTTAGATTAGAATTATTAGGCCCGTGTTCAGAACAAAATCAAACAAATTAATTTATACTACGCGAATTATTGAGTGAATAGGATCATGTTGACTTGAATTTGAAGTATTTAATTTTGTGACCTTGAATTCGGAGGCAAGGCATTGGGAAAATCGGGAGCAGGTACATACTTTTATGTTTTGCGCTTTATCTCCGAAACTATCAGAAAATCCGACTTAATTATCGAAGGCTTTTTTATTCCCTATAGAATCGCAAAGAAAACAAAAAAAAAAGTTGATTCTCTACCATCATTTGATCCGGAGATATGATGAATCAAAGATTGGCCTAAGATCTTGGAAAAATAGCGATAAATACCACTTTTTAACGTTTTGTGCGATATCTCCGAAACTATCAGGGAATCCAATAAAACGAATTATTACTTTTTTGTTTCCTATAAAATTTTCAAGAGAATGAAAAAAAAATTAAGTCCCTACGCTAATTTTTTTCGGAGATATGGGGAATCAAACTTAGATCAAAAATGATTTTTTTTTTTTATATTCCAAACCATGACGAACGATTTTCGACTCTCAAACCCTACCACCATGTGATGCTGGTACTATGACACGAGTCCTGAACATTTTTATAGTTCTACATTATAGTTCTGATAGTCCTTTATATAAAACTGCGGAGTTCTTATCTCCTGAATATTCAAATTTGGACTCAAACTTCGTTTGGGATATTGTAGACCCTAAATATACTTTAAAAACTATAAAACAAAGTAGAGTCAATCGTTTAAAAAAATAAAAACATTTTTTGCACCGTCAAACGAATTTTCAATTATTTTTGTTTAATTTTTTTTCATCCTAGGTATTCTATACCCAAGTATAATTTAATAATCAAAAACAAAGTGTAAAATCAATAATTTAGGAAAAAAACAAAACTTTTTACACTTTTGAAGAAATTTTCAATTCTTCATTTTTTGATTGTTTTTTTTTTTTTTCAGATATGGAGATAGTAAACATGATGAAAGACGGCATGATCGAAGATTGGGACATGTTCGAGCGTTTGGCCGAATACACGTATAAGCAGCGTCTCCACGCATGGCCGGAGCATCATCCAATTTTAATGACCGAATGTCCTTGGAATACGAGAGTCAAGCGAGAAAAGTTGCTCGAACTGATGTTCGAAAAATTCAACGTTCCCGCGATGTATATTTGCAAAAATGCCGTTTTGGCGGCTTATGCAAACGGCAGATCGACGGCTATGGTCGTCGATAGCGGCGCCACTCACACGAGCGCCGTTCCTGTACACGACGGCTATGTCATTACTCAAGGAATTGTCAAAAGTCCACTCGGTGGCGATTTTTTGACCATGCAATGCAGACAATTTTTCGAGGACAAAAACGTCGAACTTGTGCCAGCTTGTTTGGTCGCTAGCAAAGGTTTTCTTTTTATATTCAAAAATCCATTTTTTGATTTTTTTTCATTTAATTTTTACACTCGTGAATTATTCTCAATTTACTATAATTTCAATTCATTTTATTAGTGTCATTGCTACTCGATATTTGAACTTGAATAACTTTCTCGATTCTATTAATTAATTTTTTTTTAATGCAACATTCACCAATCACTTAATTTTATTTGTGGGATAATAAATTTGCACTTCTACAATTCACTATTTCAATCTTTCGATTGAATCTGCTGAATAATTTTGTATCTAATTGTGATTTTTTACATTATTGGCAGTAACAGTGCAAAAAATATTGATAGATTTTCAATAATTTTGCATATTAAATTCATCGATTACTTTCGATAATTGAGAAAAATACTACGATTATTATTGAAAAATCTTTTTTCAATTTGTTTGATCGAATTTAATGAATACATTTTTTTCTAACATTAACTTGTCTCTTTTTTGATAACTTTTATCATCAAAATTTGACTTAAAAATTAATCGAATAAAATTTTGTAGTTTGTCCTTTTTACTTAAATTTGATACAAAAAAAAGAAATGTTTGATAGTAAAGTTTATAAAAAAATTTCAGAAATTGTACGTGAACGTGAAACTCCACGTTGGACGCGAAAAGCTGGTCCAACGCCAACGTCTTCCTGGCTGGCGTACATGGTGCGCGAGCTTGTGCAAGATTTTCAGATGAATTGTCTGCAAGTTTCCGACGGGCCTTACGACGAGGACATGGCGAGTGCGTTGCCAATGAAACGTTACGAATTTCCAACGGGCTATAACGACGATTACGGTTCGATAAGACTTATGATTCCTGAAGCACTTTTCGATCCTAGCAACGTAAAAGGGGTCGGGGCGAGTATCCTCGGCGTTGGTCCGCTTGTTACAACGAGCGTTGGCATGTGTGATATGGACGTTCGACCGGTAAATCAAATAAATCAAATAAAGTCTGAAAAAAGCGTTAAAAATTAGGAAAAAAAGGAAAATAAACAAATTCATTTTTGTACTATTTATTTTCATTTAAATCATTTAAAAATAAATCACAATTTTTGTTATTTTAAAGAAAAATATAATTTTACTAGATTTTCTTTCTGTTTTCAGAGTTTGTACGGAAGCGTGGTCGTAACAGGAGGGAATTCTTGTCTCCAGGGATTCAGCGACCGTCTCAACAGGGATTTAATAACAAAAACACCACCGGTGATTCTTTTTTTTTTAACTTCCAATCATTGCTTTAATTTTGAACATATTATTGCTTGAATTTGAACATATTAGAAGAGTTTAAAAGAAGTAGTTAACCCTAGAACCCCACGATCTATTTTTTCCAACGTAAACCCCATACAGGGATAAAAAATTATCCCAATCTTCTCTTTAGCATAAAATGTTCCTCGTACGCGATAATAAGCTTCAATTATATACCATTCGCTTTCTTTTTTGATAACGAAGAGAATGGTTCATGATAAAGTCGCATTTTGTAAATATTTAATGGTGAAAACTTCGGGAATTCGTTCGGGAAGAAAATTTGACATTTTCATGGGGTAACTAATTACCCCGTTGTGGAGTTCTAGGGTTAAAACCATTTTTTTTTGTAAAACTATTGCAGTAATTAAAGAAATATTTTTTGTGTTTGAAAACACGCATTTTTGTAACGTTTACAATTTTTTTTATTCAATAAAGTAGAACAAGTTTCTAAGCAGTTGCATGAATAAACAAAAATTGCAGACTTCTCAAAATTAGTATTTTTCTACAAAAAAAAGAAAAAAATTAGACTTTCTTTTCTTCTTAAATAAAATAATGAACGAATTATAATGATTATTTGACGACGTTTGGTGGCCAGAGTATGAGACTAAAGATAATCAGTGCGAACAGTTCGAGCGAGAGACGTTACGGTGCTTGGATTGGCGGTTCGATATTAAGCTCGCTCGGTTCGTTTCAACAAATGTGGCTTTCGCGACAGGAGTACGAGGAATCAGGTAAGCTCATACTCGACAGATGCGCTTAATTCTCAGGGAAAACGACAGCGTGGGATTTTCAAAAAAAAAAACAAAATTAAACAAATACGTAAAAATGATAATGAAAAACAAAAGAGACTGTGGAATTTTTAGGAGGGAAACAAACGAGTGTGCCAATACGACTAATTTCCAAATAATTATTACACTAATATAATTAACGACGACAACAATAATACTGCAAATAATAATAATAATAATTATAACAATAACAATAATAATAATAATAATAATAATAATAATAATAATAATCAACGAGGTTCCTATCAAAGACAATTAAAATGCGAAATCGAGAAAATTCTATCCAGTGTTCGAAAAAAAAGGGAAAAGGACAGAAAATGCGTAGACATTTTTTTACATATCAGGCTAAGGTATAAAAAAAAATTTTGAGAGTGAAAAAACGTAAAGAAAATGACAAAATATTTGCAAAAAAATTGTGTAAAATCGATCAAAGGACAATGAGAAAAATAAATTCTCTGTAATTCTTATATTTCTTTTTTTTTTCTTTTTTTGTTAACAATTATCGCGCAAATCGGGCCTATTACTTTATACTGTATTCTAATTTTTGTAATATGTACAAAATACTTATACTAAGGCATTTGAAATCTTGAAGATGATGAACTTATTTCGATGTGATCCAACGATATGTTAAGAATTTTGTAATGCAAATTTCAATTGCAATTTTTTATATTGTTTTAGGCTTTGAGTAGACAAATATATTTTTGTTCAGAGAACAAAGCCAATGATTTTATTCACGCTTATCCTTGCTGACGAATTTACCGGTTGAGTAAAAGATTTTTTTTTTTCATTTTGGCTTCAACGTTATCTAAATTTGAAATTTGTCAAGGTATTTTCGTTTATTTTTTTGCATTATTCATTAAAAATTTTGCTGTTATTTCGTTTTTTTCATCTCGTAATTTTTATATTTGTACTATGAGAAGTAATTTATGAAATGTTATATTATTTTTGTATTAAAATTTTATGTACATTATACTTTTTCTTTGTATTATTTTTTTTTTTTCGTTTGTTTTTGTTTTATCTTTTCCGTTGATTTACCATCGACACTGTTGTTCACGTGTGACACGAGGTCAGTCGATCGGCCATCTGTACAATTCGTAAATGCAGAGCTACAAAGAACATTTATCCTCAATATCATCGAACTGGTTTTGGTAATTTGCAAATTGCTGCGTGCACCATTATCGACATCCAACCGGACATCGCGATTCCCAACGAGTCCGACATACTCACGATTCCCAATGAGACTTTAAGGTCGTTCGGTGGTACCTGAAATATGAAAAAATGGTAAATATCTTGTTACGAATTTTTATTGAGATCAACAAATTTCTAATTCATTTTCATTATACATTGTTTTTTCTTTTTTTTTACTTTTTTCCATATTTATTTTTTGCTTTTAACAATTTTACATTTTGCCAATATTGCCCTTTTTACATCGTGCAAAATTTAGCCCCATTTTTTGACTGTTTCAGAAATATTTTTTTCATTTTTTCAAGTTTTTTGTTTCCACTTTTGAATTTCACTCTGCTTTTTTATGTTGTTGTTGTTGTTGTTTTTTTTTTACCTCTTCTGTCATTTTGTAGTACGTATTAACGTAAGCACCACCGCCAAGAAGACCCTCCCACAAAACAAGGATAAAAACGATCCAGATATTTGGAATGTAAAAGAAAATACTCTCAGTCAGGAACAAAATGACGTTGATGAACTGAAAAACAAAAACATTCATTATTTCCGAAGCGGCGAAGGATCGTCAAAAGTAAGTACACTTTTAACTTTTAAAGAAAGAAAACACTTGTAACTTTTAAACTTTTGTAACTTTTAAAACTTGTAACTTTTAAAAAAGAAAACACTTGTAACTTTTCAATAATTATTTCATATAGGCTGGAACTTTGTAAAATTTCGAAAGGTTGAATAACAGAATACTCAGCTCTTACCTGGAAAAGAGACATGAGCCAAATTCGTTTAAACGTGATGAATCCGGCTGAGGATCGTGAAATAAAAACGCCAATTTGATAGTCAGCTTGAAGCCATCGATATTGGTCGTCGTGAGTCAACCAGATATTATCGAATTGTATCAATTCGTACTGAAAACATATTATTTTATAACAAAAATTGCAGTTAAAAAAATAATACAGTCAAGCAAAAAAACAGCTTGATATAAAAGTGACTTTTCAATAAAATTGAAGCAAGAAATTCAAATCAATTGCATCAATTCGTACCGAAAGCGTATAATTTTATTAAAAAAATTGCAGTTAAAAAAATAATGCAATCCAGCAAAAAGAATTTGATATAAAAATGATCGTTCAATAAAATTGAAGCAAGAAATCCAAATCAATTCTACAATTCGTTCGCACGGAACCATATTTCGAAATCAATTATTATTATTATTATTATTGTTTATCTCGTTATTACAAAAGTATTTACCAATCCCTGATTGATGAAATACTCGAAAAAATAAACGAGTCCGAGTGGCACGATGTATTTGATGACGGTTGGTACAAGGGCAAATTTTTCTCGAATCGTTTTGGCAGGTGCTTTAATTATTTCTTCTTGACTCTCGAGAGCGTATTTAGCAACTAAATTACTGTCGTGAGGTTCAATCATAATAAACCAAAATGCAGCTGCCTGGGCAATTGGTACAACGAGCATTATCAAAAGTGCTTTTTCGGTCGACATCACGACCCTCAAAGCAACGTAAGAAAATGCACCGATTATTCCAGCACCTCCGGTGCCCGATGACCACGCCGTTATTCCATCTCTTCCGTATTTATGACTATGACTTATTATCGTTGCTTCACCGAATCCTGACGAAATAGACGTCAAAACAACTCCCATTATCGTCACCCACTGAGCTTCTGCAAATGAAACTGCTAAGAAACTCAATATCGATAACGTCACGCACGTTGCCATACGTACACTGAAATAAAAACAATGAAAAGATTTTTTAAACGAAAAATCACTTGTTTTTTAATGTAATATTATTCGAAAAACATTCGAAACATTTTTTTAAACCAAACGTCACTTATTTTTTATTTTAATATTGTTCGAAAAATAATCGAAAGATTTTTTAAACCAAACGTCACTTGTTTTTTAATTTAATATTGTTCAGAAACAATGGAAATTTTTTTTTAAACCAAATATAATTTTTTTTTTAATTTATTATTCAAAAAACAATCGAAAGATTTTTTTAAACCAAACGTCACTGATTTTTTAATTTAATATTGTTCGAAACACAATTGAAAGATTTTTTAAACCAAACGTCACTTGTTTTTTAATTTAATGTTATTCGAAAAAAAATGCGCTCTACTTTTTTTATTTTTTTATTTTTATTAATTTAACTGAACACTTATTTTTCTTTGTTTTTTTTTTCTTTCATGCTACAATTTTTTTCATTTTTCTGTAATTCTTTTCGTGCATGTAAAATTTTTGTACTCACTTGACAAAAAATGGCAAAAATGGTGCCATTAATTTAATAGTCAAACTTGGCAATATATCCGCCAATAAAATAGCTCCAGTCGATACTATGTTGCATTGACGTGACGTAGGATCTGTTGTTGTTGCGTTAGCGACGACTGTCTCTTTGTGATTCTATGTAAAATAACGAAAAACATTTTTTTTTTCACAGTTAGAAAAGAAAAAAAAGTAACCAAGCAAAACGAACGACGAGAGTGAAAATCTGATCTTACATCGTCACCGAACTTCGCTTCGAGAATGTCGTATGCAGCGCTCAGCATCACGACGTAGCCATAATTGTTGCACAGTCCGAGTAACCAAAAAGCTATTATATTTCGCCATCTTGCTATTTTAGCCGTACGTTCCTGCGATCCTGTATCGCTCTTTCCAAATGTCGTAGCTGAATATTTTTGCAAAACCAAAACAAACGATAAAAGAAGCAGCTCGAAAATAGTCTGCAATTCAAAGCTTTGTATTTAAAAAATGTTCTCAATCCAAGAGGAATGAAATTGAATTACAAAACAAATAACATAAAATTAAAATGAATTTAAAAAAAACAACAAATTGAGTGCATTGTTTTTCTCGTTGTGGGAGAAAATATTCCACAATTGAAAAATTATCTTCGTAACAAATTTGTGACCTTATAAGATAAATAAAAATTTAATAATCGTTTATTCGAAAGAATCTTTAAGGATTAAATAAAAACGATGCAACATGCAGTTCTCCGTAAATTGTGCGCTCGACCTTAAATATATATGAATGAATAACGTATTGACACTTAAATCATCGACTGATCATCATCGGGTCTCTCATTCTCGAGAACATTTACGACAATTATAGTCTGAATTAATTAAACGTAAACACAGTATTAATCTCAATTGAGTATTACGTCAACGCTGATCATTAGAATTGGCTGATTAATTTACCAAAATTGCGTTTCAAGTACGAGAGTCTTTGAAAAACAAAATTTGAAAAATTCTCTTCGATTAAGAGATTTAAAGAATTTTCATGTATTTTTCATTAATTCAAGTTTTTCATCCCATGAAAAATAATCAATCGTTCATTTTTTGCTTCCGGACTTCCGCAATAAAATTTTCTCTTTTCCTCCATGCCACAAGTATGTCACGGGCAACAAAAACACAAATTCAAGGGGGGCCTTCGATCTCAACGAGAGAAAACAACAGTTCGAAATTGAAAAAAAAACAATTGAAATTCCGCGCGCGCATAGATATTTTACGAAATAAGCAAAAGTACCGGCGTATGCTCATTAACCTCGACTTCATAGGCGCTTATGAGACTTGAGCGAAAATATCAGTCGCGTTGTGGTCAAGGTCAGGCGTGTTTTAAATTATGATTGATAATTACAAGGACATTGGAACATTTTCATTACTTTCGTTAGTTTTTCTTCATTTTTAGCACGATTTAATTTAAATTTAAGAATAAATAATATTCATTACGATATTAAATTAATTATTGTATCAAGAATAATTAGATATTGATTAATTTCTATGTAAAAAATGATTTTTTACATTATATTTAACACGAATAGTATAATTTATTAAGTATAAGAATTTTTAGAGTTTAATAATAATGTTTTTAATGTTAATTATTATTAAGGATGAAAACAGCAATTTTTATTCCAATTATTATCATCAAATGGTGATAAACTTAATTCCTTAAGATCGAGCGACTTATTTTTTTTATCGAACATGGTTGTAAATATAAAAGTGTAGATTTAATGTCTAGCCACCAAATTATCGACACAACGAATAACAGAATGTATTTTTTTTCTCGAATTTACAATAGAGATCGAGGCTGTTGAACTCAGTGTACCTGACCTAATATATATATATACATGGACAGATCCATTACTTTTCGACCGCAGCCTGCGCGCTTGGGTCAGCAATTTGGCTACCGATTTTTTCCAAGAAAGTAGGTTATAAAAGAAGACGATCTTCCAAATTTGAACTCAATATAAAGAAATTTGATGGCTGTAGAAATGTTTGAAATTTTTAAAAAATATTTTTTTATCTGAAGCTCTATGAAGCATAAAGACTCGAATGAAGCGGCATTTCGCTTTTTTAATCTTGTATTTTCAAGAAAAAAATAGTTTTTCACTCTAAACCAAAATTCGGTTCGATTAGCACCCTTTTCTTGAATTACTATCTTAACAAAATTTCGCGTATTTTTCAAACGCTGCCGGGGCGAGAATTTTTCGAGTAAACGGCTATAAAATGGCTTAAATTTTTTGTCTAGGTATAATCTATCACTATCTACACTAATTTTTATATATTACCACGTTCCTTTTTATATACGGCCTCTCAAATCTAACTGATTTCTGAAAAATCCCTGTTTTTAGATAGCTGTAACTTTTTTCTATTAGAACGAAATGAAATTGCTTGAAATCTTCAGGGAATATACTTTATTCTATCCCCAAACAACACCGAAAATTTCAAGAATGGGTTTGAGCTGGTTAGCGAGCTATGAATTTTTTTGAATGCTCAAGTTTTCCTTATTTTTCTACAAGTTTATGGCATTATCAATATTGCCATACACATGAAAAAAATGAATTATCATTTTGAATAACATTTAAATCATTCAAATGAAAATCATAAATTATCACTTTTAAACATCAAAATTATTAATAATGCCATAAACATGTAAAAAAATGCGAGAAATTTTAACATTTAAAAAATGTACAGCTCGCTAACCAGCTCAAACCCATTCTTGAAATTTTTAGTGTTGTTTGGGGATAGAATAAAGTATATTCCCTAAAAATTTCAAGCAATTTCGTTCTAATAGAAAAAAGTTACAGCTATCTGAAAACAGCGATTTTTCAGAAATCAATCAGATTTACGAGGCCGTGCACAAAAAGGAACGTCATAATATTTAAAAATTAGTGTAAATAATGATAGAATGTACCTAGATAAAAAATTTGAGCCATCTTAAAGACGTCTACTTGGAAAATTGTTGCTCCGGCAGGGTTTCAAAAATACGCGAAATTTTGTGAAAATAGTAATTCAAGAAAAGGGTGCTAATTTAAGCGGATTTTCGTTTGGAGTAAAAAACTATTTTTTTTCGAAAATACAAGATTGAAGAAGAGAAATGCCGCTCCATACAAGTCTTTAAGCTTCATAGAGCTCGCATGAAAAAATTGTGAAAATGGCTAAAAAATTGTTTTTTTTTTTTAATTTCAAAAATTTCTACAGCCATCAAATTTCTTTACATTGAGTTCAAATTTGGAGGATCATCTTTTCTTAGAACCTACTTCCTTGGAAAAAATCGGCAGCCAAATCGCTGACCCAAGCTCGCAGGTTGCGGTCGAAAAGTAGTGGATCTACCCATATATATATATATATATATATATATAACGTAACACAATAATATATCTGAGGCGGTCAATATTGATTTGCAGTTGAGAAAAAGCGGAATTTGGAGTAAAAAATAACTGTTATTATTTTATTAATTAAATTAACCGTCAGTTCGATCCAATAATATCTTATCGTAAATAAACACGTGGTTGTAGATTTAAAAAAAAATGTGGTGCTTATCTCGTTCTTTGCGTGCGTTTGAGAAATATTCAAAAGAAAAAATTGATATTACGAGATATTTCGTCGTAGCGAGTCGATTGAATAATATCAACGATTCCTTTTGGTGTCTTAATGAAAATCGAAATTATCCATTTTTATCTAATGCCTCGATCGATGAGTATAACAGTCGCAGGATGTTCGTCATTGTTTCGTGTTCGAAGAATTGCGTAAATCGTGTTTTAAGTGTCTATTTTAGTTGAATAATGACGAAAAAAATTCGTTATGTCTCCCAAATCGAATGGTTCACGATTCATTTTTCATGTGTGCATATATGGCCTTGCTCAAAAGTATCAGCCACCCTGTAATTGTTCAATCCGCACAAAAAGTCGAATATTTCAATCAATAAATATGGTAACCCAATTTGGCAAACGGGATTTTAAAGCGGACAAATTCAGCTTCATTTTGCTCTTTTAAATTCATTTATGCGATTTTTTTTGCACCCGGTACATAATTTTGAAAATGGCTGTTTTTTGTGATTTTCTCACATTGTAAAATCGGGTGCTGGGCTTCTAAAGAATAGTAAACAGACTTTTTGGTCAGAAAATCTTAAAAAGAATATCTCCAGCTTCAATTTAGTACAGCAATACAAAAAAATTCGTAAAAAAATCTAAATTTTTTGAATGAATCCAAAATAACAAAGTGCAACTTCTTACTTCTTACACAAAATATTTCAAACCTCATAGTTTTCACGCCTTTTCGGAAATCTGTCTTTTTTTCGGAAAAAACTAAATAACTTTGCGAAAAAAATCGCAAATTTTTTTTCCAAAAACCAAATTGAAGCTGGAAATATCCTTTTTAAGGTTTTCTGACCAAAACGTCTGTTTACTATTCTTTAGGAGCCTAACACCTGATTTTACAAGGTGAGAAAATCACGAAAAAACAGCCATTTTCAAAATTACGTACCGGGTGCAAAAAAAAATGCATTAATCAATTTAAAAAAGCAAAATGAAGCTGCATTTGTCCGCTTTAAAATCTCGTTTGCTAAATTGGGTTACGATATTTTTTGATCGAGATATTCGATTTTTTGTGCGGATCGAACGATTACGGGGTGCCTAATACTTTTGAGCAAGACTGTATATGTGTGTTTACATAGTTTTGAACAAAATTTTACGATAGCAGGTTGAGCGAAAAACACTGTAGTTATTTCCTAGCTAACGATAATATTTTCTCGCACGCACATGTACTTTATCTACAAAAATCGATATAGAATCAAAAATTATTAAATATTACAGTGAAATTGAAGTTAAATTTTCCCGATAAGATTTAACTTAGCTCGCTGGTGAAACAATTGGACACAGAGAAATTGTAACGACTATTTATTTGACGAACAATGATAAAAAATTATCAGTTCAGTGAGCGTGTTTAAAATTGCGTGTCCGTGGTCTGTAGTTTATTAATGTCTTTTCTTTTCGTTTTTTTTGTAAGTACGTGAATTCACTGTACCTTGTGACGGGACATCCATAGCAGCTTATTATTTAATCATTTATTTATTGTTCTCTAAATTTTTCCTACAAATTTAATAAATAATGGAAATTTCGTTTTTTATTTAAATCGATTTATTTCTTTTTTTTTAATTGATTCGACAATAAAAGGTCTCATCACTCATATTATAAAGTCGCGCACATCCAAACTCGCCAGATGTAACGGAGACACTGATGAACTGATTACTGCTTACTGCCCGCGTAATGTGCGCGCTACCAATATTTCTCTCCGAAAACTCTTTCTCGCCCCATCCTCCCCCCACTCCAATTTTTGCGATTCATATTTTCCTGGAAATTTCTTCTTTCGTCGGAGTATAAGAAAATAAAAGAACACTTGCCTCGTCTCCTGAACGGCTTAACCCTTCGTCACACGCACTAAAATTCTAAAGGCCGTTACACGCGTCGCGGGGAATCGCCGCAATGCTTTTCAGCCTTACAGTGTTGCCATATCGTTCTTACGCGCATACACGCGCCGTTAGTGCTCAAGTGCTCATTGTCAGTAGGAGATATGACAACGTCCAACATAAAATAATATGGACGACTACACGCGCTAGCGGGGAAACGCCGCATTTCTTGCACTTAATCCTATTAAGGTATCACTGTATGAATATTAAAAAATTGCCAAAATTCTCAAAAATTTAAGGAATGATAGTTCTTGATAGAATAATAATGCATGAATTATTTCAGAATTTTTCACTAAATAATTTAATAGTTATAAACATTTAAATTTAACACGGTCGCTTATGGGAAAACAGCCTTTGCAGACGTTAATGGTTGCAAAACGAATATAACTAAATTGCCGTAAATTCTAAAAATATTATGTCACCAAGATTTAGAATCAAGCAATTGATTGTACTAAGTTTCAAATGAATCGACTGAGTAATTGTCAAGAAATTAATTAACGTAAAGAGAAGTATTGCCTTTTTTATGAATTGCGCTGTGTAAACGTGGCAACGTTGTAGAGTAATATGATGATTATTCTGTCGGTATAGTAGACATTTTTTCTCGAGTCAGTAGCCACGCTTGCTCACGCTATTTTGAGGTTGGACTGACTCACTGCTACTCACGAAGCAGCGTGAACGCGGAGAGCACAACGCATGCGTAAACAGATCAAGCAGTGCTACCTTCGATGAAAAAAAAAAATTCAGCTGCTGCGTTATTGCGTTTAGCAGTCAATTTATAAAATAGTAAAAAAATTATTTTAACGATGAATTAATTAGCAGTCATTGGGAAACTCAATATATATTGAGTTTTTGGGTAGTTATTGATAATAATAAGATGATCTGAAAGTATTAGTTAAATTTACAAATTGAGAAATTTTTTTGTTGGACAGTTGGAACAGGTGTACAGTTACTGACAGAACCTCAGTCAAGCCCACGTCAATATCGTCGAATTTGACTTCAATTATTATTAAAAGTGGAAAATTAACATTTCTAAATGTTAATTTATCATTAAATTAGCGATTTGTAAGGTTAAATATGTACGACATGATCTAGACTTGTAAATCCACGATTCGCCCATTTTGAACTAACTTTTTGCCCGATGATCCATCCAGTAATGCCTTTTAAAGATTATTTGTAAAATATAAATTGAAAATTATCGTATTATTTTCTGTTTTATTACGTTCTATCAATAATAATACAGGAATAGCTAAATTGTCACAAGTGTATCATTCACCAATTTTTGTTGATTAATGAAAAAGCAGAAAATGCGGCGTTTCGCTCATAGTGCGTGTGACAGTTAATATTAACAATTTCCTATTTTTGTTCGATAAAAAAAAAAAGTTTTAACTTCATATGGAAAACTTGCACAACATTGTTTATTTCACTATTTGCAGTTTTATCTACACTTCCAAGTGCTCATTACACAATCTATCGTCGTAAATAACGATATTTTCTGTTACGCATTTAAACTTGTCGCACAAATCTGTCTTGGAGCAAATTAAAAATTTTAATTCGTATTTATCATCTCTTTCTAAAAGCATTCCGCGTTGCTCAACAGATAGTTTTTAAATATGGCGACCTTCGAACAGCTGCTTCTTGACGTGTCAAATTGCTACGAGTGTGTGGACGATTTTTTTTATTCCGATGTGCTTTGTAACAGAGCGATATAAATTCTAATAAAAACTTAAAAAAAATTGAATTAAGATGTTGGTTTGTTTACTCGATGCTTTAATTTCCTGCTTTAACTAATGAATAGGAAAGCTAACCTCACCTTTCATAGGGGTGAAACGAATATGGAGTCAAATCAACGTTCAATCGGCAAATGAAAATTCAAACGTTGCAATTAAAAATTTCTCGCAATTCATAACTATTACGAAAATCGATAAAGAAATTATGAAAATCAATTCAATGCCCTTCGATCTTGACCTTATCGAAAAAATAATTCTTCAGTCGTTGATTTGACTGGGGAGTTTTTTACCGCACAACAATATATATAAGCTCTCCTTTTGGCTGGAGGAAAGAACACCTCCGTGAAGTTAGCCCCCCCACTTTATTTTTTTAAACTTTCATTAATGCAAATCGTTTGAGAATCGTTTGATAGAGTTTGATAGAGAAAAATAATTATTTGAGAGTTAATATTGTTCACGTAAAAACGATTTTATTTTTTGGTGTGAACTTGGCCCCAATTTTTTTTATCTCCTGAAATAATGGACTTAGACATTTCATTTTTTTTTTAATCGTTTGAGAATCGTTTGAGAGGGTTTGAGAGCCAAAGAAAATCGTTTGAGAGTTAATATTTTAATTGATAATAAATAATTATTCAGTGCACGATTTACCCTAGGATCCGAGCACTTCCGGTGTGCGCAGTGCATGTGCGCAGTGTATGTGCGCAGTGTATGTGCGCAGTGCATCTTGTTCATAAATTAGGCTGCATTTTGTTTAAAAAAGTTATAACCAATTATTAGTCCGAACTGTAAACATAAATCGAAAATTTCAGCTTAATTGTGTTAATTGTGTAAAATTGTGAAACTTTTTGATATTTTTTGGAGAGCTACAAATGTCAACAACTGCACTGCTGTCAAAGAGAAAAGCTGGACTTATTGTATTTGGTTAAAAAAAATAGTGAAATATGAGTGAAAATACGTATAAAGTACGCCGTGACATTGGTAAAAATGTGAGCCAATTTGTAACGGGCAAAAACAAGAATAGCGTTTAAAATATTGTGAAAACTGCGGAAGATAACATAACCTCTTGAACGTCATGGCTACGAAAAATCGTCTGCTGATCACATTCTTTCAAGTTCTATCGCGAATATTTTCTTCAAACGTCCGGTGACTCTTTGTTTTTATCGTTGCTACGGAATCTTTAGAATTTAATTTACCGCAAGACAGTTTATATCAAACATTTATCATTATATAATATATGAATTATTAAATAGAAATGTGAGCAACAGGTCATCTCCATAAAGTGTCGTGTAAATTAGACGATTTGCAAAGTTATAATTCTTTTCTAAAGGTTCGGTAACCTGACTCGATATTTTTCCAGTGGACTGGGATGTGCTTTTACTTTTATGTACAAAAAAATTAGTGAATTGTCAAATATTCGAGTTCGTGAAAAAAAAGATTCATTCAGTTTATTACACCTTGGTACATTGAGGCAATTATACAAATTTCTAAATAACGAATAATTTGTACAGAATGATAATATTCATAAACAAAATAATGATCATAGTAATAGTAATAACAATAAAATAAGAGAAATAATATAACGCCATGAAAATAATAGAAAGATAAAAGAGAGATTAATCGATACTCATTGCGAACGCCATTACGAAGCGTATGCCAGTAACAAGGTCATGAATAAAATATCAAAATAAAGTCTAATGTACATCATTTTTTCTAATTTGTGTCTCGTATTTTGTTCTTCAGTGTTCTCCTTGTACCTACAGCACTTCATTTCATATAATTAAACCCTTCTAATCGTTTATTAACAAATATTTCGCTTTGTATTGATTATTAAGGGCGAAATTTTGTATTTTTTCAATAAAAACATCGATTGAGAAGTTCAATGGAGAATATAGAAATAATAATATTATCTCTCGAGAAATCCCAAATTGTTGAATTCAAATTTTCAATTTTATTTTCAAAATTGCTCGATTTCTTTCCTAATGTAGGAAGAAATTGATTTGTTTTGGAAATTTAGTTTTTAATTTAGAAAAATTCCGAAGATTTCCAATGTTTTAATATCTCGAAGTTTATAATTCAGAAAAGAAATGTTATCTAAGTTCAATTTTAATACCATATATTGTAGATACGAGCATGCTTTTGTAATGAAAAGGACTATGAATGAAATCAATCATTCATTTTTGGAGATAATAATATCAGGGAAAAATGATTTTGTACAATATTTGCGAATCCGAAACAGTGTAATTCTCCGAAATTCAAGTTATCAAAAAACAGTAACTCACATATTATCATTGTTCAACATTCTTTCAGATACTCTAATCAAAAAATGGATCACCCTGAACCTTAAAAATCAATGCAGTAAAAAGAAAATTGTGGTCATTAATAAGAATCCAAACTTTCCCGTAATTAAGAGCGGTGACTCAACTCTTTATTTGACCAGAGACATCGCCGCTATCATTGATCGATACGAAAAATCTGTTTTCGATCTCATGCACTACATTTTGGAGAATTCGCAGAGTGACCATTTTACAAATTTGGTCACTATTCTTGAAAAACAACCTTTCATCGACAAAATATGTCAAGTTAAATTTGGCAAAATACGTGGTATAAGCACGAGAAAAGGCACCGCTGTTTTTCTCAATGATTTTTTGAACGAGGCTCGAGACACTATGCGAGAAACACAAATTAATTCGCTCAGTAAGCAACGATAATTTGTAATTTTTTTTTACTAATAATTAATGAATTAATGGATAAATCAATAAAAATTTCATAAGAAAAACATTCAAAAACTGCAGGAAAAAAAATCTGAATTTGAATTCGGAAAAACATTAAGTAATTATTGACCTAATAGTCATTTATGTTTTGAATATTTGATTGATTTTCAATAATAAAATACGAATAAAAATTCTAAGCTTCACTGTGGAAAATTAAAATTGTATTTCCCAGTTTTAGGGAAAATGCTTCAAATATTAATTGAAGTTATTTTTATCAATATTGCACGAGCTAAAGTGTTTTTTTCTGCAGACTGACCGATAATATAACTCGATAAATATCAGCGACCAAGGTACCTCTCGACCCGCATGACAACAACTTCGATAGCCTTGGAACTTGAGCGGTTATTATTTACGATTTGAAACAAAAAGGGTTTCGAGATTATGGCTTTAGTTGGAATATTGCACTTAATTTGGGTATTGACGGAGAGAGCCAATAAATTTTTTTAATGAATCTTATTGATTATATTGATAAAAAATGTCTAAATGTGAACAAGTTTTCGTTGCGTTATAGTTTTCTCTATTATGCAAAAATATTTTGTTAAAACGTGAGAAATAAAAAATTTCCTTAGTATGCATAGGTCATAAATTATCTTCTTTAAAAAATTCAGCAAAAGTAATCATAGTTCTTGATGAAATGTCTAATTCGATTTGTCGAATTTTTGGCACTTATGCAAAAATTATTTATCCAAAAATCGCGGATGAATTATTATTTTTTTGTCTAATCAAACTTGGAACTAAATTGGCGAGCCAGTGCGAACCATCAATGCTGAGAGAACCGATCGTAAATGATCTCGTTACAAAAATCAATCAATTCGACGATTATTTCTTCGTACTGTACACTGTAGCCGTGCCATTTAGCAAAGTATCATTTTGAACTGCGGTAAGCTCGCTCAATTTTTAGAAAAAGACCATTTTTTTGTGTTTCATATTCAAAATTTCTCCCTTAAAAAAACCGTTTAAAATTGTTTTACTAATTAAAATATGGTTTTGAAAATGTTGTTGTGTTTCTTTTTTTTAATACTTAAAAGTGCTTCTCGATGTAGCCACATAGTCAACAAAACTTTGAAGGAGCTTGACGTCAAGAGGGAACCGGAAGATGTGGGATCTTAAAGATTGCTTCTCTCCAGAGTCTCCAAGAACGTTCCAGCAAAAGGAATGAAATTACTAGGTCGTCGACCTCTCGAACAAATGTAAAAAAAAAAAATTGTTGAAAAAAAGGAAATCTTGTATGACTCTTTTAGACAACAGAATAATCGAACGTTTTACGGATACAAAAAACGCGATATTCCTTGGTGAATACGCTTACTGACGATACTTCGAACAATTACAACGAGGCACTTGAGGAGAGCAATTCCGCTGTATATTCAGATAAATTCATCTACAAAGATAAGATTATTTGGGGAAAAGGCTCAAAGAAGTTATTCAATACTGATTTAGCCCGGGTGGTGAGACTGGGGCTCACACATTTGGGAATTCCTTACGGTTGGCGATGGAGCGGTCCCGCCTCAAATCACTGCCCAATCTGGTGCGAAATATTCAGCGAGCCCATTGAGGTTTGACAGATGCTCTCAACTTAATACCTAATTAAATACGCAATTATGTGACTCGCGCAAAGAAAGAACGAAATACGGAACATAATTGAGAGTATTTGTACGCTTGATTTTGAGCGAAATTTTTTGGTTTGCAAAAGTGTGTGCTCTATCGTTTGTTCTTTCCTTCCACGTGACGCTGCGTCAAAAATCACTTCCTTCTTGAAATTGACAGACTTCTCTGTATTATACGTATAAATTTATAATTACGCGTGCATCCAAAAGATGAAAAATCATTGAAGATATTAATATATAAAACGAATTAATTGTGTAATGTACATAATGAAAACGACCGTTCACACAGAGATTACCTATGTAATTACAGTTTCTTCATTTTTCTTTTTTCTTATACTTATTATTTAACGACGACGATGTATACAAAAATCCTGGAACAGAATCCTTTGTAGAAGGAACAAGACTGACTACTTCCACTTGTAATAAGCGGTGCGATGCTGGCATGTCGCATCGTAAAAGTATCCAGTGCATAATAACGTTAAATATAATGAAATATTTTGCATAACTCGCATTGCTCACGTTTTCCTTTTTTCTAATTTTTTAAGTTCATTCTCGTTGTCGAATATCCAAAAATTATGGTCGTAGCGAACGTAGCACAAGATTTCCCCAGGGACAATATAATTTCGGACGAAAATTTTCATACAGCATTTTTTTTTCATTTCAGCAAAATATTGCTAAGTTTCATTTATTTTCTACGGCTGATAATTATGAAAAATATTTTTTTTTCGTTCCTTAATGTGGCAAATTCAAATGTTTAAGTGTAAACATTTTTTTCTATAAAAGATGGTTTTTTTTTACATCGTATACAATATGTACATTATCTTACATATGGTCGTTAAAAAAATATAGTTACATTCCACACAAACTGATTCGTGAAAATCTTCGAGAGGTATTTCTCAATATCGTGATCAGATGTAAAATCTAACATGCACGCAACACATACATCGCGGTTCGTAAAATCCGTGGTGAACAACTTTGCGGTATAATGTTAAATGATTAATTTACTTCACTATTGCGCATCAACAATGAGTGCCTTCTTCTATGTTACATGCATTAACAAAATTTGAGGTTTAGGCGATTAGTTGTTAGGAACGAGAGTGGCTGTAGGGCCCTCGTAGGGAATCGATTGAAGAAATCCATTGGTTGTGTTCATCGCGCTCACCGGTTGAAGCTGCATTATACCACCGTTGTCCACATTTATCCCTCTCACCGTTCCACCCTGCTGAGCTGTTATATTCGCCAATGCTGAGGCGGGTATAAGGGTCAGCTGTTGACCTTGAGCACCTGAAAACGGTAGAAAAAAAATAGCATTAATCGATACGAATCAACATACTATTTATCTGTTTTATCGCCGGGATCACGAGTGGCATTTTATTTTTAGTTTGATTCGTTCTAAAAAGAACAAATTTTCATTGAAAAAACTTCAATTTTTTCAAATGTTTCGCTTAATATTTTATCTGTGATAGTAATGGGCTGTATAGTCCGTTGCTGTGACTGAGCAGCCGGTATGTGTATGACTTGGCCACTGGCTAATTGACTCGCATCTATACTCGTAATTTTTATTTCACCTCCTTCTTCCGAGGGTCTGGTGAGAGCGGATAAGGTTTGAACGTCAATTTTCTGGCCGTCTTTCGTGGTAAGAACGGTTCCTCCGGTACCACCAGCTCCAACGGGTCTTCCGAGGGAACCGATGCCTACGATCTAATAAAATCAAATTCGTTAGCGTTCAATAACCGTTCAAAACACTGGGTGAAGATATTGTTTATCTTTATTTCGTTTTATTTTTCCTAAAAGTTCATACCGGTTGTCAAGTACCATTGACATTCTGGAATAATATTATAGAATGAATACTAATTTAAAGGGACTAAGTTAAATTCAATTTTTAACCCCAGACCCCTGCAACGGGGTCGAAAACGACCCCAATTTTTTGAGTAAAAAATGTCTTTCTAGCGTTTCTCCGAAATTCGTTTCGTTTTATAGAGTTTTCATCATTAAATGTCCACCAAATGTAACTTTATCATATACTATTCTCTTCGTGGTTAAAAAAAAAACGGAATGGTGTACAATTAAACCTTATCGGATACGAGGAACATTTTATGTTAATGAGAAGATTGAAGTCATTTTCGACCCAGTTATAGAGTTAAAATGAAATTCTCCATTGTACCTGAACATTTCCGCCAGGACCAGCAACGCGCTCGTTGTCCAAGTTGTGCTCGACGTCGGTGTCGAAGCAACAACTTGTGCCTGAACTTGTTGCTGCTGCTGTTTTTGTTGCTGCTGTTGTTGTTGTTGTTGCTGCTGTTGTTGTTGTTGCTGTTGCTGTTGTATAACTAGTTGAACGACTTGTTGGACTTGTGGTTGTACCTGGGCATCAGTAACTTGCTGTTGTCGTTGAACGACCTGTTGCTGAAATTGATGCTATAAGCCACGACTTGCTGCACAACTTGTTGTTGTGTTTGCTGTTGGGCGACCTGTTGCGCAACGTGATATGCTACTTGTTGACCCTGCAAACCTTGCAACTGCGGTAGATTGACTATTTGTACCTGTTGTATTTGACCATTCGGAGTTATGATCTGAGCCATTTGCGAAATTTGCTGAAAGAATAAAGAGAATAGAGAAATTTCATCGTTTCGTTGTTTCTCCGAGGATACAAGAATATTTTCTAGACGAATAAAATTACAACCCTTACTTGCGTTATCTGTGGTATTATCTGCGTCGCACCCATATTGAAAACACTAGATAACGCTTGAATGGGAAAGTGTACCATTTGATAAACGGTCCGACCGTTTCCAGCGTTTAAGGTTCTATTTTTGTGCAAATGTAATCTAAATCCGTTAAAAGCGTAGTTTTTGAACGAGAACTACCTTAAAGCTTACCTTTAGAAACCGAACCTTTAGAAAAGAATTATAACTTTGAAAATCGTCTAATTTACACGACACTTTATGGAGATGACCTGTTGCTCACATTTCTATTTAATAATTCATATATTAAATAATGATAGATGTTTGATATAAACTGTCTTGCGGTAAATTAAATTCTAAAGATTTCGTAGCAACGATAAAAACAGAGAGTCACCGGACGTTTGAAGAAAATATTCACGATAGAACTTGAAAGAATGTATTCAGCAGACGATTTTTCGTAGCCATGACGTTCAAGAGGTTATGTTATCTTCCGCAGTTTTTACAATATTTTTAACGCTATTCTTGTTTTTGCCCGTTACAAATTGGCTCACATTTTTACCAATGTCACTGCGTACTTTATACGTATTTTCACTCATATTTCACTATTTTTTTTAACCAAAAATACAATAAGTCCAGCTTTTCTCTTTGACAGTGCAGTTGTTGACATTTGTAGCTCTCCAAAAAATATCAAAAAGTTTCACAATTTTACACAATTAACACAATTAAGCTGAAATTTTCGATTTATGTTTACAGTTCGGACTAATAATTGGTTATAACTTTTTTAAACAAAAAGCAGCCTAATTTATGAACAAGATGCACTGCGCACATACACTGCGCACATGCACTGCGCACACCGGAAGTGCTCGGATCCTGGGGTAAATCGTGCACTGAATAATTATTTAATATCAATTAAAATATTAACTCTCAAACGATTTTCTTTAGCTCTCAAACCCTCTCAAACGATTCTCAAACGATTAAAAAAAAAATGAAACGTCTAAGTCCATTATTTCAGGAGATAAAAAAAATTGAGGCCAAGTTCACACTAAAAAATAAAATCGTTTTTACGTGAACAATATTAACTCTCAAAAAATTTTTCTTCTCTATCAAACTCTATCAAACGATTCTCAAACGATTTGCATTAATGAAAGTTTAAAAAAATAAAGTGGGGGGGCTAACTTCACGGAGGTGGAAAGAACGAAGTTTTTATCCAGACCCCAGACAAAAAACACGCGATATACTTAACCTCAAAGAATACAAGATTATCTAAATTATTAATTAAATCGAAAAAAAAGAAAATCTAACGTGTGAAGTGAATTTCATTAATTGACGATGGGTAAAACTTCAAAGGACAAACGTGACATTTACTACAGACGAGCAAAAGAGGAGGGTTGGAGAGCAAGAAGTGCATTCAAGCTTTTGCAGATTGACAGAGAGTTTCACATATTTAAGGGTGAGCAACAAACAAAAATCAACAAATTCAAACGAACAAAACAAATTTTCAAAAACTAGAATAAAAAAAAACAACAAAAACTTTAGTAAAATCAAAATTTGCTCCATTGTTTATTCTCAGGAGTAACAAAAGCAGTCGATCTTTGTGCAGCTCCAGGAAGTTGGAGCCAAGTTTTGTCTCGAAAACTCAAGTACGATTTTTTTCAAATAAATTATTAAACAGCCAGAAAATTCATTTTCTGTGATTGCTGAATATAACTTCATTTTTTTCAGGGAAAACAAGGATGGGGAATCACCGGATCCTCAAATCGTTGCTGTAGATTTACAAGCTATGGCTCCATTGGAAGGAGTCGTACAAATTCAAGGAGATATAACGAACGTTTCAACGGCTGAGCGCATTATTGCACATTTTGGAAATACTAAAGCAGATCTTGTGGTCTGTGACGGAGCACCAGATGGTAAAAAACTAAAAAATTCTATCAATCAACCCTGAAGGATAATAATTTATATACTTTGCAGTAAATTTTTAGTGCTTTATTATTATAATTATTCTCTTCATTGTAATTAATAATAATTATGATAATAATAATAATAATAATAATAATAATTTCAATAATTTAACCATGTTTTAATTTTTCCTAATAATTTTATTTTCTAATAAAATAATAAATTTACCAGTTACAGGACTTCACGACATGGACATTTACATCCAATCGCAACTGCTTCTAGCGGCATTAAACATAACGACTCACATACTGAGGCTGGGTGGAACATTTGTAGCAAAAATATTCCGCACCAAGGACATATCACTTCTGTATTCGCAGATAAAATTGTTCTTCTCTCACGTGACAACCGCGAAGCCGAGTAGCTCGAGAAATTCGAGCATAGAAGCTTTCATCGTTTGTCAGGATTACAAACCACCCGAAGGCTACAAGCCTCATATGCTCAATCCACTTTTGACTCACGAGCCATTGAACTTTGACGAATTGACCGGGGTCAACAGGTGAAATTATAATTAATAACAAAATTTCATTATTCTCTTTTATATTTGTTTGTGGAATTTGAAAATTCAACCTTTTTTCAGGTACATCGTGCCATTTGTTGTTTGTGGGGATCTCAGCCAACCAGACTCGGATTCTTGCTATCCATTAAAGGTGATTTTTTGGGTTATTATTTATTCTAGAATCAGCAAAAAAAAGAATTTTGCTGTTTAAATACTTTAAGGGCTTTTTTAAGCTCACATTTTGGAATAATCATTTTTTTTTGGCTTATTTCCCACGAGAAATTCCCAAGTATTATCGTAGACAAAATAAATATTTGCTTTCGTCGACCCATTTTCCCTTATCGTTCTTATCTTTATCTCGTGCTAAGTGGAAAACGTGTTTTTTTTTTTTTTTCATATTAAGATTGATGGAAAGGATTACGAGTACCACGAGCCTAATCAAGGCCCCCTAGAGCCACCGTACGCAGAAGCTTCTGATTTGTTGAAGAACGGGACGATGGATCTCAGGAAGCCAAATTCGAGCGTCGTACGTCACGATTTAGCGAACACATTTTTAAAAAATTTTAAACTCGAAGCTCTAGCCAAAAAATTAGATGGCGAGTCGAAAGATAACTTAGAAAATCTGATAGATCTCGAAAAATTGAGTATTAATGATTAATTTAATGAAAAATACAACAAGAAAAATGCACAAGAATATTTAAAGGAAAATTCTACAATTATCTATTTATTACCAACTCATTTCATCCTTTTTTGAACGCGAATTCGTGAAAATGGAAGTTATCCAATAACATAGTTCCGTAGATCAAAATCACGTGTCTTACTCCTACCATCGCGATCGAAAATTCTACAGAAACAAGAGCGAGAGAGGGAGAGCTCAATTCGTCTGATAAACAGTGAGGCTGACCTGTAAGACGATCGAAGGTGAGAAGGAAAACAAAGTATGCCAACGAACGAGGTAAACACGGAGAAATATTCTACAAGATTAAATTCTTAACGGTTTTTGGAATAAAAGTTGTAAAACTGAAATAAAAGGTGTAAAAATCGAATAATTATTTATATTTTTGGCAGAATAATCGATGCTACTTGTGCAGTAAGGTGTTTTGTTGCTCGGACTGTTGTACGGAGCACGTAAAGAAGAAACATCCGAGTCGTAAATCCGTGTGTCCTCTCTGTCATTCGGACAGGCTTATAGTGAAGAATTTTGACAATCAAGAATTTCTCTGTCACATTGTTTTTCATCATTTGCCATTGTACTGTCGTATATGCGGTGTGGTATACAAAAATTCGAATGATTTGCAATCCTTCGGTGCTTGTACTCGTTCAGGATCGAATTGTCGTTTGGAGAAAACCGACGAATCAATATTCTCTCTGAAAACACCACCTTCTTTGGTAAAAACACCTTGTGGCTCTTGTTCGACGAAAAACCAAAGTTCCGGGACCGAGGGAGATTATAACGCGAATTTTAACGACTGGATATCGCCGCCGGAATTAAAGAGAAACACAAGCACGCCTATGCACGTAAGTGGCAACGGTTCAAAGGCAAATTTCGCTTTTAAAACCCCCAAAAGTCCAAATTTCTCGCTAAAAACTCCAAAACTTAGCATTCAAGTACTTAAAAATCAGCGAAGAAACGAATCTACGATCGAGAAAGAAAACAGCTCAAAAGAGGCGAGCTACAAAAATTGCCAGAATCATTGCTCTTCCAACGAGTCGAATTATCAAAGTTTCTCTTTCAAATCGACCAATTTGGCCGATCGTATACCACTGCGATCTATTCTCTCAAACAGATCAATCACCATGAGCGAAAGCTCGAGTTATTCTAGCAAAAGTTGCAGTGCTGGGAGAATAATGCTCGACGTGATGCAAGAACTCGACGAGAACGCGAGAATCGAAGATTTCGTCGCTGCTCCGGACGAATCTTCGCCAACAACGAGCAATGACAACGTAGAAAATCAGAAACAAGATTCGACGAAAAAAGTTAGATTTTCGGATCAATTTGAAATAAAAAGTGAAGTTCAGAGCACAACTAACAACGAGGATCTCGACACTACGGAAAATGAGATTTTTTACGAGGCACGACAAAGCTTATCCGAACCGTCAATTCTCCTTGAGAAACTCTCGGCCTCGGCGGTTCGTATCATCGACGAGAACGAGAAGAATTTTGAAAAAGAGCAAAAAAACGAAGATACCGAAAGGCCCGAATGTTTGAACACAGAATCAAAATATGAAAATCTAGACAGCGAATTCAAAAGCCCGGAAATTGTGAAACTAACGACGGAGGCTTCTTCCTCTTCTTCAAGAGTAATAATGATGGTTGTCGTTGAAAAAAATGGCAATTTGAACACCACCGAGCTCGTGCCTCTCCTGGACTCGAGCCTGAAAAAACTCGTTTCCGGCAGCAGCAAACACATCGCACATTCGGTCGATTCTCCCCAACCGAACAACGATTCTTCAAAACCAGGAACTTCCATACTTTCCGTTGATAGCTATATGAGTTTTTCAGCTATTGAACGTTATAAAACGCCTGATTCGACGATTAATGTCACGAGAAATCAACGAGAACATACGGAACCCGATTCTGGCACTTCCGGCGGAATTTTCGCGACTATGGCTCACGCTGTGAAAATTGCTTTCAGGAATTTTTCAGGTAAATCTCGTAAGCCTGTTTTTTCAAATGAAATTATAAATAAATCGTGAAAATTCAGAATAATGCGTTTTTCACGAAACAATTCGCTCGTTTCAGGGAGCAGATCGTTAAAAAATATATCCAGAGAGCCTGTCGAGCAAAGTCAACGCTTATCTCTCCTATCAGCGACTCCAGAATCCAATGCAGCACCCTCAGTTTTAACGAGTTTGGCATCGGCCTTGGTACCACGAAACGCGAAACGGTCTCGGGACGCGGACGAAGTTGCGCCTCTTCGTTCCCCGGAGACTGGGAATTCGGTCAACGATGTAAGAAGTCCCATACCCAAAAGACCTCGGGGCTGGTACAAGATTCGAGCTCGCGAGCCAATCGCAAGAATGAGAAACAACTCGGTAATTCCTTCAATCTCTTCGGAAATCCAGCAACACTCGCAACAACGTTCGCTCTCTATGGACGACTCTATTTTCATTTTACCCACTCGAATTGATCAGTCCACGCAGACTGATTAATTTTTCCCAATAGCAGATAATTGTTTTTTCATCATTTAACTGATAAAAAAGCTCTCTAATAATTCGATCGTTTTCTCAACTTGGTAATTGAGCGAATAAATAAAAATTGGTATATGATACGATATATTTGTAATACTTTAAATTAATACAATTAATGAATTTTATTGATATTGAAATAATTTGGGTTTTTCGTATTGAAATATATGGAAAATATCTCAAATTCAGGAGTTAAGCGCAATTTGGAATACTTTTTGAAATCTTTACTTTTTCATTTTTTTTCAGTATTTTCATAGTCTTTTGCCATTTCCTGGATGGTCTCAATGCTCAATAATTCTCTGTGCTTTTTCGACAATTCCCGTAGTTCAGGATGCTTGACTACGTTGGCGGACGCCGCGCACATATTTGTTAACAGTCTTTTCATTATGTTGATTTTTTGCAGCCTTCGGTCTATCGATTCTTTTTGCCTTGAAGAAAAAATGACTTTACGAATTCAACTTAATACCAATGATGGAGAAATTTAGTTTGAAAGACTTACTCTGCTATTTTGGGATTAGTCTCTTTGAGCTTTTCCTTCCTGATACTTTGTTGATGCATCAAAAAGTCTCTGAACTCTGAGAGCGAGTTCTGCAGCTCGCTCTTTAATTTTAGCTCTTTGTTCCATTCTGCTGCTCTTATTTTTTCCAAAGTCATTACCTGATCATTCAGGGTAAACAATTTTTTCATTAAGATTCTTAATTTTCTGGAACATTGCATAAAAATAAAAAATGATAAAAGTTTTAATCGATAACAATTCATTTTTAAGGGAGGATCTCAGTTGGAACTTTTTCCAAATAAAAACTTTAAATAAATAATCACAAAAAATATCTTTACTTGGTATTTTCGTTTTCTTCAGAATTTTCCAAAATATTTTGAATTTCACTCGTTTGCAAACACGAAGCAATAGCTAATTTGTTGATTACACATTGCGCTATTTTATCCTGAACTTCTTTGTGCAAATCATCGTTGATTTCGCTTGGCGCGTCTGGTGGTCTTTCTAAAAAAAAATCAAATTCATCAATTAATTAGGCCAAATAAATCAATTTTGATCGCCATCGAACTTTTTGAGAAAAGTCTTACGTGTTTCAGTTTTTGCTCTCAGCATCAAAATTTTAGCATTCAACGCCACCAACAACTCTCTGATATCTCGAATTTTTTCCTCAGCAGGCTTGTAATCGTGTATGGAAATTGCACCGACTGGAAAATCTGCGATACTTTTGTGCAAGGAACTCGTCGCCGATTCCAATTTGGCCAAAGCGTGTGCTTTCATTTTTTTCTAATACGAAAAAAAAAAAAAATTTTTTTTCACTTTTTGAATAAATATTGAAAAATTACCCTGCATTACACGTTTTTGTGAAAAAAAAGGTTTACAATTACCTACTTTTTAGTACAAAAAAAAATTTTAATTGATTTTTTTTTTTGACGAATCGTATCAATTGAATTTTTTCTCTGACACCTGAATCAATCTATTTCGAATATTTGAACACTGATTTGACTAGTGAGTATTTGTTTCGGTCCCTCCAGAAATTGTAAGTTCGCATGAACATATTTTTTAAAAGATGTTCAGCCGAGTCAGCATTTTTCAATTTTCTAATTGACCTGTGATGAATAATAATTTTTTTTATTGAATTAAAATAATAATCGAGAGAGGAAAAAAGTAAAATTGACACCATCGACCATAACCTCTATCTTGTTATCTCATTTCTGTCATTACTGAAAATATTGAACACAAAAATCGCTGGGGAATATTTATTAAAAATTCTAAAAATACGAAATTAATAAAAACCAGAAATTTTCGAACACCTCTTATCTCCGGTTGGCAGCACACATTTGAAAAAAAAAAACAATATCTCGAACAATGGTAAAATTAACAGAAAAGTGCACAATTTTTCAAAATGGTGTAATTTTCATTCAAATTTAGTGTGAGAGGACGCTAGTATCGCGTGTACGTACATTCACACACACTTTCACATTTGTATTTGTATGTACATTGTAAGGAAAATTTGAGCTCGGTCGAGATTTTTGTAAAAAGAAACATTTTTAAAAATTCCAACAATAAAAATAATAGGCGTTGTTTTAGTATAACAGGAAATAGATGAATAGCAATTGTGACAAGTGTACATTATCCAGTGTATCAAAGTGTCATCATCTTCGCTCGTTTCCCTCCCACTTCGCGCATTATCGAATTCTATATTTTCGGCCGAATTAATCGATTCGCGCGACTGGTGTCCCGCGAGTAATATCACAAAATCCCTATAATGTTTGTTTGACATATGTCAAGAAAAAAGAGGAAGAAAAATCTAATAACTCAACCGCGTGGGCGAGTGTTTTATTTTCGTTAGGAAATCCAAAATTATTCGCGTATAATTCCTCGAATATAAATCTACGTATATACACATATATGTGTGTGCCCTGTATCGCTAATAGAATTAATCGAGGGTGTGTGTGTGTTCGTGCGTGCGTGTTGGTTAAACGAATTATCGAGGTGTTCTCCGGAAAGTTTTGTGTATTTTTCTCGTGATATCCCTGCAACGATTTTTTTTCGTACAATTGTTTCGCGTTTGTTTTTTTTTTTTACCACGCGCTAAATTTTCTTGCGAATGCAGGAACAATTAGAAAAATATAATTTATAGTGAAATTAATTAAAAAATGATATTGTAGTGATGCGCTTAAAAGGAAAGAACAACACTAAATCTTTCCACAGCGTTTATAGAGTGCTGTCCCGTATATGTCGTGAGTACACAACGGATTTTATTCGCTACTTAATCGATTACAGTTTTTTAATGACACAATTATGATTGTAGAAGTTCTTTCACTCAGACACTCATCAATAAATTTATAAAAGAAATGAATAATTCGTAAAAAAAATAGAAGAACGAAGAATTCGGAAAAAAAAGTTGAACAAAAATTTGTAAATTCATTAATCAAAATTAATCTCAAAATTCGTTTCTAAATGGAAGAATAAAATTTTTTCTTAAATTGAAAAAATGAAGCTCGTAATAAAGTAAATGAATAAAAAATCCTAAACAAAGTAAAAGAACACAAAATTCGTAGCAAAGAAAACAAAAAAAAAATCGAAAAACAAAAAATTTGTAGAACAAAATGAGAAAACGAAAAATTTGTGAGAAAACGATCGAAAAACAATCCATAAAGAATGAAAAAATGAAAACTCGATTAGAAAAAAGGAAAAATATGGTTTGATTAGAATGAACAGATATAAAATTTGCAGGAGCTGTGGACAAAGGTCAACTCGATGGTTTCATGGCTGATGGCTCAGTGCCGCCACTGAAGAGTGGTCACGAGACTCAAACAATGGGTTTTGCGACGCAACAGATGCGTGAGGCGTCAGATGTTTCGAGCACGGTTTACGCGGTTGGTCATTACGCGCCAAAAGTATTGAGAAACTTGAACGCTCAACGTCTTAAGAATCAATTCAGCGATGTCGGCATCGTCGCCGGGGATAGTATAATAAGAGCACACAGATCGGTTCTGGCGGCTAGTAGCGCTTATTTCAATGCCATGTTCACCGGTGGCTTGGTAGAAGAGCAACAAGAACTCGTGGAAATTCACTCCGTCTCTCCCAACATTCTATCCATCCTTATAGATTTTATTTACACCGGCAATGTCGACATCACTCAGGACAATGTACAAGAATTATTCGCCGCCGCTGACATGCTCGAACTTGACGAAGTTGTCTCCGGCTGCATAGATTATTTGCGTCAACAATTACATTACTCCAATGCACTTGGAATTTATAGGTATTTAAAAAACAATTTTTTTTCATGATCTTTAAATATTTTTTGTTTATATTTATCATAATTATCGTTATCGACAAATTTATTAGTATTTTTTATTTTAATTATCATTATTTTCGATATTTTATAATAATTACATTCTATGAATGTTCTCTTTTAGATTTGCGGAAGCACACAACAGACTAGATCTACTGGAGACTGCCCTACACTTTATCGAAGTCAATTTTCCTCAAGTGTCACAGGAGGAAGAATTCCTTGATCTGCCAAAGGATTATCTCATTCATTTTCTCAGTAGCGAGTACATACACGTCGACACTGAATTTCAGGTGATAAAAACAATCTTAAAATGATTTTTTTTCGAGCTTTATAAATTGATTGATGTTATTTTCGATAAAAATGTATTTTATTTGAAAATGAGAGTGTCCCAAACAGGATGAATTTGGATTTATAGTTACAACTTGATATACGATGCTATTTAGTCATAATTAATTCATTACATTTATTTATCGTCGTAGAAAATAATGTTTTTTGCTTTCTTTCGTCGTTAGGTCTTCCAAGCAGCGTACAACTGGATCGTCCATGACATTCCAGCGCGTCGTTGCTACGTATTCGAAATTCTCGGTCACATAAGACTGCGTCTGTGCTCGTTGGCACGTCTCGACAGTGTTATCCTTGAGTGCAAGGATGCAAGTTTGATCGTGGCGTTGCGATCGATACAAAAGGATTTGGTTTCGAACAAGGGCTGTCTGGTGCCTTTGCGAGCTGAGCCGCGGCTTTGCGCGAAGAAAAATATTCTCGTTATCGGTGGCTCCAAACGGGAACATACGGCTGACAGTTGGGCAAGGGATGCTGAGAGCATTTACGAGACTATTGAGAAATACGATACGTTTACTGGGTAAGCAAAAAAATCATTAAAAAAATACGAAAACAAATACCAAATGAAAATCAAAGAAGTTTCGATTCTAAGATACAAACATTTAAAATATTTTCCTTTACCATGTTGGAAAATTAAATTTAAAAAAATATATATTTCGTAGCGAATGGAGCGAAGTCGCGCCAATAGGAATCGGCAGAATTCTTCCCGGAGTCGCCGTCCTCGATGGCAAAGTTTACGTGGTCGGTGGCGAGCTCGAATCGTGTATAATAGCGAATGGGGAATGTTACGACCCCCGGGACAACGTTTGGACGTCGATCGCGTGTATGACAGAGCCCAGATGCGAATTTGGTCTCTGTGCGCTAGAAAACGCACTTTACGCTTTTGGTGGATGGGTGGGCGAGGATATCGGTGGTTCGATCGAGACTTACGATCCTTTAACCGACAAATGGGAACTGCATGGTCAACTACCCGAGCCTCGATTCAGCATGGGGGTCGTGGCTTACGAGGGTAAAGCGTCAGAATGAAAATTTCGTTTTTATTAAACGTAAAACAAAGTTTAAATCATAAAAATCAATATTTCAGGATTGATTTACGTCATCGGTGGCTGCACCCACGACAGCAGACATCGACAGGACACGATGACCTACAATCCTGTTACGCGCGAATGGAACAGTCTCGCGCCCATGCTTACACCTCGATCTCAAATGGGAATAACCATTTTGGACGGATATCTTTACGTGGTTGGCGGTACGAACAAGAATCAAGAATTTCGCACCACCGTCGAGAGATATTCTTTCGAAAAGGTGCGTTTATTATTGCGTAATTGATTAAAAATCGCAAAAACAATTGAAAAAACGAATTATGTACTAAAGAAATTAGCATATTTGTCTAAGTAGCTTTTTGAATAAAAACTGCAATATTCATGGTTAAAAAAAAAATTCGATAGATTGTACAAATTTGCTAATGAAATTTATATATTTTTTTTTTCTTTCGAACAGAACAAATGGACAGCCGTAGCTCCGATGAGCATCGGAAGATCTTATCCAGCGGTGGCAGCCGCCGACGGTCGTTTATACGTGATCGGTGGCGACCAATCGCAGGATATAAATTTCTATCGTACCCAAATAACGATATCAACAGTGGAATGTTACGATCCAAATTCGAACAAATGGGAAGAATGTACATCGTTACCAACGAGTCGGGGCGAGGCTGTCGCAGTAATCGCACCCTTCTGATCACAATTTTTCCGTGATAATCGTGTAGTATCGTCGTTCATCACAGTATCGCAAGATCGCACGTTTTACACACTTTGTTTTTGAGGGATAATTGAAAAAGCAAATAGATTGCATGAAAGGCATAACGAGTAGGGTAAAAAACGATTTTTTTTTACTCTTGAATATAATAATGAATTTTACTTTTCATCATTAAAATAATCGCAAACTCAAGAACGAGGGAGAAAATTGCTATGCATTTGTTTTTCGTATTGAATCGCATACGACGCGAATTGACGTAGTTAAATCGCGCTTACAACGTGCTTTTATCTTTATTCGTAATGCATTTTTTAATTCCCTTTTAACTTAGTCGCAGAAATTTTTTTCGAGACAACATTTACAATGACTAGAATTAATTATACTCTGAGATTTTTTCATGTTTATTTTTATTTTTTATTTTACTCGTTTTACCAAAGGCGTCCAGGAACTGTTTAACGCTTAAGTCATTATTTAATAAACCGTATAAAAATTATTAAAACAACAAACATAGAATTGATTATTATTCTCGATGATTATCGAGCGGGGAGAAATTCGCGAATCGCGTATACAATCTTCGCGAATCTCATTTTACTTAAGATATATATATATACATATATACATATATATATATACACATATATATACATATATAAAATAAAAAATTTGTTACTCGAACATATTATTACGATGAAATAGTTACGTTTATTGATAACGTTTATATTTTTCATTCGCATTGAACTGGACATTGAAAGGCACGGGAATAAAAAGAAAATAATCGCTTTACGCGAATGGAGGATTGTAAAAAAACATTTTTCGCCATTTTTGCCGATAATTCACGGATATTTGTGAGTGTGTGCTTGCGTGTGTGTAATTTCGAAGGCCTTTAAAGAAAACAATTGAAAAAAAGATATACAAATCGATTATTATCGCCGATTATTATTGTTGTAGTCTGATTTGATGTTCTCTCTCGAATGCAGTCATATCGTCGGGGCGAGTAAACACTTTTAAATTAGGAAAGAAAACAAAGTGAAAAATTGAAAAAAAAAAACAAAAAAACACGAAATAAATAGCATTACGAATGGAGGAAAATTATAAGATCGATCGATTCTTCGTCCAGAATGAATAATCGTATCGTAATATATTGAAATTATCATCCTGAGACAACGTGAAATCGTTGAAGCTCAAGGAATTGCTACTTTGCATTAATAAAAATAGTTGATCATTGACGCTAAACGAAATAAGTATTTTTGCTGTTTTTACTGCGTTCATTCATACCGTTTTTTATACATAAAAGAACGCCTGAAAATATCGTCGAGGCAAAAATAGAACTTGAAAAAATTCAGCTAAAGAAACACAAAAATATACATAATGCTATTTATGAAGGATATTAGTGAAAAAAAATATATATATATTCTTCGCTTCTCGATTTATCGTTGTCTCCTTAACGAACCCCCCACCCCCCCCCCAAATCTTCGTACATAATATCGTGTCGCAATTAATCGATCAAGCACTACAATTAACTTATATATCTATTGATTAAAAAGAAAAAAAATCAAACAAACAAACAAAAAGATATGGACGTTTTACACAATATTATAAATATAAAATGCTATTTAATTCTGTCACGTATACAGGTAAAAATAATAAAAAGAGATCGAGCGAATGGATAAATAATTATCAGTCTGTTTCAATTTATTTTCTAATTTACAAAGTCTGTTTTTTCTTACATCATTTATTTTCTTTATCAAGAATCGCCTGTGACTTGGGGACGATATTCAAAATTTAAACTCGAAGACTCGTCGTTCTTTTGGCTCGAAGAATTTCCGGGTTCAGGAAAATGTTGAATTTCAGTGCTATTCTTGTTCTTCGATTTGATATCGAGGCGTTCTTCACTGCCAGGAGAAACTTGATGGGTGAGCAATTGTATTTGTATCGATGTTACGAATTCTTTAAATTTTCGTGCATCGGTTAACGCCATTTGACGCATTTTAGCAACCAACGAGGACCAACAATCGCGCAATTTTTGTAAATAGGATTCTTCGAGCTTTGGCAAAACTGTGTTCAACCGAGCTATTTCCTCGCGACGAAGACTCACCAGATCATCGAACGTCGCTGCCGTGTCACCACCGTCACCACCACGAAAATCAGGATATCCCAGATCTCGGTCTCGCGACCAAATCTCACGATAACGATTCACGATTTCGTCGAAAAGAACAGTCAAGTGAGACAGCGTGGATTCCATGTATTCAGATGGAAGGACCTTTCAAATTATCTCTTTTTTACGGTAACGTACTATTTATTCCAAAAAGTTAATTCAATTAATTAAATTTTATTTTATTCATTTGTTAACGATTCATTTTTTGTCAGTTGATCATTGTTTTACTTGCAGGTCCCAAAGTCTTGAAGAAAATCTTATAAAGTAAACAGAAATGGCAAAAATAATTGAATAAAAGTGGCAAATTTTGTTCGAGGCTCTTTAAATGACGAAATGTTGATTCACAAACCTGTTTACTTTTGTATCTCGGAATTGCTGAAGTAGTTGAGCAATGGCAACAGAAACAAGGATTTTTCGAGATAGAATCGATCCTCGTTAAAAGGGTGGAATTTGTGTCGATCAATTTGGCGAGAATATGCCACTGTCTTTCCCTCGCGTAGTGCAATATCGTGTAACCACGCGTGTTCACATGTTTTAGGTCAATTTTACGATCGATGCTGTACCAAAAATCGAGAAAGTCGTTTTGATCCCAGGAGGAAGATTGCACAGCGATTAAAGCTACATTGTCCTTGTTTTCATCGAGAAGCGTCAAATCGGCACCGTTACGAACTAACAAATTTATCATTTCGAGATCTTTTCTTCGAACTGCCCACATGAGCGCAGTGGTTTTGTCCTCTTCGCTTTGGGAATTGATCGGATAACCGTCTCTCAAAAGCCTTTTTACAACGTCCACTTTACCCAGAATTATGGCGCCAAGAAGGAGAGGAGTTTTTGACTGTAAAAATAGTTTTATTCAATTTTTTTTTTGTACATTCCACTGAATTTTCTAAATCAATCGATTTCCTGCACAAAGTAAATATTTCATGACGTTAATTCGAAATTCAATGCATTCTCACGAGATCGGTTCTTCGAAGAACATTTCTGAGAGTCTCGAGTTCGTCACTTTTGAAAAATATTGATAAATTACTGGCATTTATTGATTTTCCCAAAAAATCAGGATCCTGTTTTTCCTCGAAATCTCTCGATTCTGCAATCACGAGTTTACTCGATCTTTCAGCGATTTCAACACTCTTCGATCGCAAAGATTTAGCTTTTGCTGACTTTGAACCTTTTCATTGGAAAACAAATGTATGACTAAAAGTTACGCAAGAAAATAAGTTCGGTGAATTCATTAATTCATTATTTATTTATTATTATTATTTTTTTACTTAGCTCCAACGTGTGGGATTTATTTATCGATGTTACAGAAGATCCATCGACACCGGTTAACCGCATGCTCGATGCGACCACCGAAGAATCTTGTTTTCTACGAGCACCAATTTTTTTCTTTGCCTTCTTGCCCCGAGACATCTTCGAATTTTATTTTCTTCTTCAATTAAATTTCTCCAATTTTTTGAGAACTCTGTATTATCGGTACGAAGGTCGAACGCGAATATGTGTTCCTTTTTTGACAGGAGTAGGGCCTTGATAAAAATCAAATATCGAAAGTCGTTGGAAAACTACTTCACAATGCTTCAGGATATTGTTTTTTTTTTTATTTTTTTTCTATCCGTAAATAAATTCTAATTATATGAAAAAAATTATTCATTGAAGTTTGATTCTTCTAATTAATTTTAGCCTAATATTAAGTTTTAATTAAACAATTTCTTCTGCTAATGCTGATTATTCCGAATTATCAAATTTTTCAATTGTCAACAAAGATTTTATTATTTTGAAAAAAAAAACTATTTTTGCCTAGCAATTTACGCACTTCCGGTTCATTTACATTTCAAATAACGGAAATACAACGACACTCAGTTTCGTGACGAAAAAATCGTTGACAGCTTCGAAAGTACTACGCGATACAACATCGAAAATTACCGCCAATTTATCACACGTAAACAACTTTTCAATTACAATAATTAACGTTGTTTGTTCTCCGAATTCAGTTTTTATTGGATCTGGAATTATATTAACACAATAAAGCGATAAAAAAAGTAATAAAACAATTTTCGTCGCAAAGATCCCCTGGAATAAAACGTCGTTTATATATTTGTTTGGTTAAAGCTCCGAGGATCGAGCACAACGTGACATAATTCTAGGTTACCTTTTTAAACAGAAAAAATCTCTACGTTAGAAAAAAATGAGTTTGTGGGTCGACAAATATCGGCCTACGAGCCTCAGCAAACTCGATTATCATGTCGAACAGGCGAAAGATTTGAAAAATATGGTAATTATTGTTTATTTGAAAAAAATGAAGATTAAACAAAAAAATTGCAAAAAAGGTTAAAAATTATGTTTTAATTTATTTCTTGAATTTAAAAAAGGTCCAAAAAGGAGATTTTCCACATTTGCTGGTACACGGTCCGCCAGGCGCTGGAAAAAAAACCAGGATTATGAGCATCATCCGAGAGCTTTACGGCAGTGGAGTCGAGAGACTCAGAATGGAAAACATGCAGTTTGAAGTAAATTTACAACGAATTTTCCTTTTATTGGTATCTTGTAAAAAATGAAAGTATCACATTCTTGATTTTTTTAAATTACAGACGCCGTCTAAAAAAAAACTGCAGATCATGACGATAAGCAGCAACTATCATATCGAAGTCAATCCCAGTGACGTTGGAATTTACGACAGAGTTGTCGTTATGGATTTAATAAAAACAACTGCTCAAACTTATCAGATAGATCCCAGCGGTCAGAGAGACTTCAAAGGTAATCGAGGGATTAGAAATTTTTTATTGAAAAATTCTGCACCGTCGTATTACGAGAAATTACAATTTTCAAATTTTTATCCGATTTTTCGTTCATTTTCTTGCAAAAAACAAATTTTGACATGAAAATAAAGTTCGAGGAAGTTCGAGAAAAATTATAAATAAATGCACGTTCCCAAATTTACGAAGAATGTCTCAAAATTTTTTTATCTATCGTGATTTTTTAATTGATATTTTTTTTTTGGTATTTAGTCGTGATCCTTACGAACGTGGATCAACTAACGAGGGACGCTCAGCATGCGCTTCGTCGGACAATGGAAAAGTATGTGACGTCTTGTCGTTTAATTTTGTGTGCCAACACAACTTCCCGCGTTTCGCCAGCGATAAGATCGCGTTGTCTTGGGGTTCGAATTGCCGCGCCGACCTTCGAAGAAATTGAAAGTATATTGCGCCATATATGCAAACGAGAAGGCCTCAATTTGCCGGACGAATTGGCTACGAGGCTGTCGCGAACCAGTGGAAGAAATCTCAGAAGAGCTATTTTGATGCTCGAGGCGTGTAAAGTCGAACAGTAAGAATTCCTCGTCTTTTTTTTTTTTTTTTTCATTTCATTTACCTTTTTTTCCAAATTTGTAGTCCACGTTAAAAAATAACTTAAAAATACTGAGAAAAATTCAAAACTTTTAATGTTGCGAAATAAATGTAAATATCGAAAAGAAAAATACGTTCAATTTTCAGATATCCCTTCACAGCTGATCAAGAAATCACAGAGCCAGATTGGCAAGTATTTATAAGAAAAACGGCCTCGATAATGGTAGCGGAGCAAAACCCAAAAAAAATACTCGAAGTTCGCAACAGGCTGTACGAGTTGTTAACGCACGCGATACCCTGTGACGTAATATTTCGGGGCTTGGTGCAGGAATTGGCGAAAAATTGTGACCTCGAAATGAAGGGTGAAATAGCGACAATGGCGGCGGAATACGAGCACCGTATGCATCGGGGTTCTAAAGTAATATTTCATCTGGAAGCTTTTGTCGCTCGTTTTATGGCTTTGTACAAGGAGTACATGACGTCAGCGTTAGGCGATGAATTTTGAAGATTTCTCATTCGTTTGTTCTTCACTGCGCAAGGTCATCGTTTTAAATTTATAAGGGATCATATTTATTCTTCTGTATGCGATGGAATAAACAATCATTTTGTACATTTATTTCTTTATCGCTTTTCTCTTTCTTTTTATTTTGCAGACTTCATTCGCGATCGTATCGAGAACATCAAATAACGCGCATTTTACGAAGAATCCTCAACGAGCGAAGGACTTTTTACAACACTTTTTTAAACTTCTTGGGCTCACGTCGACTTCCAATCGAATTTCACACGATTTCAAAGTATCGATATCGTTTATCGTATCATCTGGCGTTTATTTGAAGAAAAAAAAGTATTTTATCATATTCGTACAATTCTATTAATAACATTGCGTCTGAGCGAGATAGCGCTCGATCTTATGCGCCAAATCTTTCAATCGCAATGTCGCGATCGATCATTTTTGTTTCGACCTTATCAATTTTACCTCCTCGTACTGAATTTAGTCAAGAAAATATTTGCTCTAAATTTTTTCTGGAACAAGAAACATATTTTTTCAAGGGTGAATACGTAAGCGTCGCGCTTAACCGGTCTCAAAATTCATCGTACTCGAGAGAGTAACCTTTCCTCATACGCACTTCGAAATTCGTTATTTTTTTTCTAGTACGTTCCTTTTTTTGTGACTCAGACGCAATTTCTTATCATATTTATTTTCACGGTTAAAAAAAAAGTATGGAATTCGAAGCAATTCTGTATTTGTGAATTGAATGAAAAAAATACTGGAAATCGTCAAAATAAGACGTTAAAGAATTGCTACAAACAATTCAGTAATTATAATGTTTTACGTATCGTGAAATTTTTTTCGCGAATTGTGTTCGGGGAGTAAGGAAAGCGTGACGTTTCGCCGGAATGATGTAACTCGATGAAGATCCTCGAGACGCCTTATAAAACGAAGAAACTGTTACTTTTTTTTTTTTTTACATTACTATAAATCATTACGTACAAAAGTATTGAATTAACTCGTACCTGCGTTTGTATAGAATTAAGTGCGACGTAACGTTGAATGAGCTCGATGGTGTAACGAAACGTTTCATGATGTTGCAGAGATTTTCATGTGCGCGTTGAAAATTTCAAGCATCCGGATACTCGAAGATTACGAGATTGTGAGTCAGGAGATCGCAATAATAGTTGAGCGAAGAATAAAAAGTACGATTATTGTGTGGACCCCGTGAGATATGCGCGATGAAAGGAGACGATGAATCGTACGAAGATTGCTCAATATTGCCAGCGACGAGTCCACGTTCTCATCATCACCTCGGTCGACGACTCACAGCACCGTGATCGTATTTTGCTTTCCTTATTTGCTCTTTTTTTTTTGTTCCACGTGAAACCTCGTCTATTCCGCGGAAACATCAATGACGAATTCGATTGTATTTTTTTTTATTGCACACTTTATTGCACGTTTTCTTCCGCATTAACGCCGGATTATCTCGAGACTTTGAGAATTAAAAAAAAATCCTCTAGATATTAATATACCCTTCGCTACAATGATCCATATTTGAACGTGATAAAATTCTCAATTCCTAAGTACACATTTGCACATATAAGGCATTCGGAACGAAAAAATCATTGCGCTTCAATTTTTTCGGCTTATTTTTAGTACACATTCTTTTATGACCCATTTTGTTCGTATTTTCGTTACTGTTTCGAGCGAATAATCTCGAATACATTTTTCTTAAGGACGAATTACACTTCTCGGCCAGAAATTTTATTGGATCGGAATTTCGAAACTGGCAATTGGGCAAAAAACTTTTTCTTTTTTATTTTTTTTTCAATTTTAGTTTTAATCAATTTTTTTTCGTTACGGGAAATGAGTTTGGTGACTTGTCTAAACACGCATCAACTTTGTTAGAATATGCCCTTTTGTTTTAAAATTTTGGAAAAACTTGAAAAAAAATGTCATGGAATAAAATTATTGGCATGAATTTATACGTAATTTAGCCTTAAATCGAGAGACAAAAAAAATTCGCCGCAAATATTGAGTCTGACGCTTCAAAAATTATTTTTAAAAGTTGACTGTTTATTCTGAAGGACAGAGAAATATTAGAAAATCTCAAAGTTCATAGACCTGTAAATTTCGTCTCGAACACCCCATTTATAAGGAACATTGTGTAACGGGATGATCGAGAAGGTCATAAATGTCTTATCAGGAAGAAAATCTGTTGCGTGAGCGTCGAAAAAGATAGCGATAGGGGTAGGGATTACAGATTAAAACGATACAGGGGGCCTCGAAGCTTGTTTGACAATTCGTTTTTTATATCCCTCGGAGTAGCGACAATAAAGAGCGTTTATTTTATTTTTCCTCCACACAGTGTCACGTATTCAAACTCCAAGTAATTAAATTACATTTTTATTTCCCTGGATGTTGATTTTAATTGAATATGCATATTTTTCAAATTATTTCCGATAATTCCTGCTTGGTCTTTTCCAAGGAAACAAAAAAAACTCGTTTGCGTTGCGATTAATAGAAATTACAATATTTTCATTAAAGATAATGTCATGCCTTATTGTTTTCGTAATCTTAGCAAAAAAGGAAAAAGATCTTAAAGCCGATGCCACAAATAGATCGTGTTATATTAACCCGTTATTTGTACGAGGAAGGAGAAAAAAAATACGATAATACAAGGGGGGAAACGCGATTACGTGGCGGAAGTACAGAAATTCACATGCGAGAATTGCGTGGTTATATCTCGTTGATATACTTGGGTTATTTCTCATTGCTTATCTGCTTTTCAATCAAAATTTAAAAGTCCAGAGTGCGCCCTCGCTTTCCATCTTTTTTTAATTGATTAATTATTTACTCCGTTTCATGCGACAGTAACATTTTTTCTGTCTCACACTAATGAGACTATTTCCAAAGGCCCCGGACAATCGGAAATGATGTTCGGACCTCTTGATATCGAGAGTCTCTTCGACGAGTGGGGAAATAGCACTTAAAAAAAAAAATTTCATATCTATGTGCTCACCTTCCTCGTGCCATGTTTCATGTTTGCCTTAGACAAATATTTAATTCTCAGCAATCGTCAAATCCACGAATCTTTAGATGATTATCAATGTTATGATGGTCTCGAGGCTCCAAACATTTATTACTATATACAAAATCCTTTTTTTATTATTTCTTTTTATTATTTTTATTTAACTCCCGTCTGCCCGCAGGGCAAAAAGACGGGAGTTACGCGTTTCACTGCGATCAGCTGATGGGGGGGGGGGGTATTTCTTTGTCGCCACTGTTCTCCAAAACGGTGACTACTGTCTTGACCAATTTTCGCATGTACTTTCTGTGTGTAACAGGACAGTGTAGACAATTTGTCAAAACCTATTATGATTAATAGATTAATTAATTAATAATTAATTAATGAATATTATGATTAATAGATTAATAGGCTTAGATAATTAATATTTACATTCAATCGACTATCTATCGACTACTTCATGCGGTTGAGCGTTGTTAATTTCAATCCAAACTATCGCGCGTCGTTACTACGGAATTTGTCTACATCTTTTTTTTTTTAGGTTATGGCGAAGTCATCTGTCACATTATTATTTAATATTTCGTCTTGTGTTATAAATATATTAAGTGAAATTAATAAAAAAAATCGTTGCATAAAAGTATTATTATTTTTGAAGTGTTATATGTTTACTGGAAAAAAATTGTTGAAAAAAATAAATGAATAATTTGTAAAAATTCCCGACTGCAACAATTATACAAATAAAAACTGTATAACTTGAAATAACATAGAAACACTAAAATATCTAGAGATACAATTTTAATTGTACTAAAAAAATTTACAGAGAAAAAATGGTATTCAAAGAGATCTTAGAAAAATAAATTATAAATTTATTTTTCTAAGATCTCTTTGAATACCATTTTTTCTCTGTAACTTCTTTTTATTGCTTCTTTTTTGCTCAACTTAGATAAGAAACTTTTTAACAGCCATTTTTTATTTTATAGCATGATTTTCCATATTTTCTCTTCCATTTGTTCATATTTTTTGTTGATATGTTTATTTCAGTACACAGTTTTCAAACTTTTATAAAAAGTTTGAAAACTGTGACTGAAACTAAAATTAAAACATCAAAACTAAACTAAAACTGAATTAAAACTAAAAAAAAAAAATAAAAAATTAAAGTTTGAAAACTGTGACTGAAACTGAAATTAAAAAATGTTATAATTATAAACAAATTCAATTGTGGTCGGGAGATGTCTCCCTTTCTCATTCAATGACCTTGTTAGTTAGAGACGTTTCTCAACCACAATTGAATTCGATTATAATTATAACATTTTTTAATTTTATCTAAGTTGTACATTTTTTTCATTACCTACATTTTCGTACATTATTCATGTAACTCTTGATTATTACTTTTTGAATTTTAATTTTCGCATGTAAATTATCTGTCCTACCGTCAATTAACATTGACCAGAAAAATTGAATCTCAAGGGAGTTGCACTTACCGATTGAATGATTTTTATTTATTTATCTGTCTTATTTTTTATCAAATTGTACTTCACAATTTTTGAAGTTCATTACTACTTTTGATAGGGAGTTTTTAGTTAATTCATTTTTAAACATTTCTTTCATTGTGTTTTTTAACATTTAAAAAAATATACATTTTCATGAAGTTATATTATTATAGAAGTAGGGAATTTTTTTGTTCTTTAAAACAATTTATTCTCTTGTTTACTTGTACTGTTCTCACGGTAAACGTCATATTTTTTTTGTCGATATTTTTTTTTCACTACACAATTTGTTCAAACTTTTATAAATTTATTTTTCTAAGATCTCTTTGAATACCATTTTTTCTCTGTAATTTTTTTTTTATTCCTTCATTTTCTGCTCAATTTAGATAAGAAACTTTTTCACAGCCATTTTTTATTTTATAGCATCATTTCCATATTTTCTCTTCCATTTTTTCGACGAACTTTTGAATCACGTGACTGCTTCGATCTGGAATAATGTTTTTGCGCACTTCATAAATTTATCTAAGCTTAGTCTCGAAAAATCTATTTTATAGTCGAATTTCACAATAGATCGCAACAGTTTCCTCGTTTAGAGCTCGAATTCAGGTATTTCCCTTGAGGTCTTAACTTTTTATGTAAAATTTCCAGAAATTATTTTTTTATTCAACTCATTCTTCGACTTTATCTTGATATTTTCGAGAGAAATCCATTTTTTTGATAAACTCCCCGAAAAATCGACTTCACAATGAGATTAATATCGTTCGCGGTACTTCAATTTTATGCATCGTTTCTCTATTATTAAAAAAAAACTCGATGATGAATATATCTATTAATAAATATTGTCCAAAAAAAATTTCTTTTCATTTCGCTAAAGTTTATATTCATTGCACTAAACGTTTCGTAGCTCCGTCAAAAAAATATCTAATCAAATTTACCGAACGACCTTTCGAAGGATATAAATTCAGCTGTATTTTGTTTTTTGTTTTTTTTTTTTTTTCAAATACTTTTTACGATTTTTTTTTAACCTCGTACGCTCTTTTAAACGTGATCGTTTTTTGGCTATTGAAAATCGGGCAAAATCCCAACTCGTGAATATTTTCCATATCAAGCACTTTGCTTATCAATTATTTAATGTGAATAATAATAGAGGTTTATTGGAATAGAAGCGTAAATTGAAATAGAGATATCGAAGAATAATTTTGTGTATTAATAGAGTTTAATTACCCAGGGAATTATTCCGAATAGAGATATTTATTAATAGAAATATTCTCCATGGAGTTATTCATGAATAACTCCATGGAGATAAATATTATATAGAGTTTAAATTCTCCAAATCGTGGGATTATCCCAATAATTAAATGTTTGGAAATTAGCAAAAAATTGAAAGTCTGTATTCCCAACGAGTCTGTAAATTAATAAATGTTTTCCTAATGCGTTTTCTGGGTGTTGTTTTTTGTTTTTTTGTTTTTTTTTTTTTCAATGGTCTTTAAAGCTGGGATTATTTGGAAACAGCAAATTGCCCTAAATTAATATGCACGTTCGGCAGATTGGAATGGAATGTATGGACCAATGCCTTGAATAAGGGGCTGGCGATCGATCGATGAGATTCACGATTGAAGATGCACATCACAGTTTCCTCTGTTATCGCAGGTGTTCGACATCGATGTATGCATTATATATATATATATATATATATATATATATATATATATATATATATATATATATAAACGCCACCCACGGTTTGTAGAGAGCCTTAAGGTTATCGTCCAAGATATGGACGAGATTTACGTGCCCGATATTGGGTGTCCGAGTCGTACGAATGTGGATGATGGATCGTTGTTGATTATTTCAAAATTACACAATTCGTAAGCTCAATTTGATTGTTTTCACTTTATTTCAATTAAGATACAAATCTCCAGTCTTTTTATATATTTTTATTCAGGTATTTTAAACTTTCAATCTTCTAACACTCGCGATAAGTTCGAAAAGATTATAAAAAATATTATCAATGGCTAAATGAGTCGATGAAAATCAGCGAGGAAATAACAGAATCGATATTTAAAAGCTTTTTGCACGTGCCACGAAGAGTCACGGAGCGATTTCTCATTTTTTCTTTTTTTTTGCTTGTTATTTATTCAAATGTACACATCCATCTCTCGTGGTCGGTAAATAATTGTAAATGAGACGCATGAGGGCTCGTGCGCATTCGAGAATTAACACACTCCGAGTGAATCGTCGAAGACCTTCAACCTCTCTCTCTCTCTCTCTCTCTCTCTCTCTCACTCTTTTTTCTCTGTTTACCTCAAGCGAATGTATTTATTGGTAATATACTCCTCCCATTCAGCCATTTCTGAATAATACACCGGTCTAATGATATTTTTCTGCATTATGAGACTTACGTTTTCCGTTTATTCTTCATCTCTTCTTCTTTATTTTTTTTCTTTTTTTTTTTAATTTTATTTTTTACTATTTTCCCTATTGCGTTAGATCTGCCAAGACGCAGAAAAATGTACACTCTCGATTATTTCTCGAAAATCAACTTCCGCATTGTCACCGTTTTTTTTAATTTCTCGTTATTGAGCGTCAAAGATTCACGACTGGCGCCTCGCGCCATCAATTATAAATAAACTCTTTATAGAGACGAAAGAGAATTTCTTATTTCATGGGAAAACCATTTTTTATTTTTTTTATTTTAAAAGCACCCTTTTGTGTCCATTTTCATAATCGTTTTTTATTTTATTTTTTCCTCAATTACTGCTTTTAATTTTTTATCATCGATGAAAAACTCATTTTTCTTAATCTTTCTGACAGTCATTTCCTCAATCCCATATTTCTGATAATGATACAATCGAACAAATTCGCTCGGCATGAAAGAAAAATTGCATCACTCGCCAAACCGATCTTCTCGACAAACAATCCACGACGATGTCACCTTTTTTCTTTTTTTTTTGTCCATTCATGCTTGATGATGACGGATATCTTTTATGGATTATTGATCTTACTAAAAATAAATATATTACAAAGCGACACGATCGTCCGACAATTCGAGATAATAATTATCAAATTTTTCACTCCAAAGGTGGTTGCTTCTGGTGTGATACTTATTATTAATATTCGTTCTGGTTTGAAGGGTGAGAAAAAAAGGTTTCGCGTTCTTAAATGAGTTTTTAATTATCACCACTCGACTCGATTATTTCGAATTGAAAAAGGACTAAATTTTTTTGTTGGCACAGGGAATCCCAATCGATCGATCGATTTCTTTTTTCTCGTAATCAAAATTATGTAACGTTACGTTTTTATCGATCGTGGCAGATAAAAAAAAAAGGCAGGGGTATTGCGAATGATTATTCGCTGGAAATTTGGGGTTTCCCACTCGAGTAAAATCAATGCCTCAAAGCCGGAAATACAATTTTTTCAATACAATAAAATAAAACAAATTTTTCGAAAGAATAAAATGAAGAAAACGATTGCCAATTTTGTCCACGTTGATCGGAACGATCGAAAACTCAATTTCTCCTCTAATTCCATTTCTTTTACTCCACGAGAATCCAAAAGAATGTATTTCCCGAATAAATTTAAAGGGATAAAAAAGAAACGGACCGAAAGAGAAAAAAAATAATAAAAAATGAGAATCTTGAGAAGAAAATAAGAAAAGAGAACGAGAGAGAGAAAAGGCAAGTCCCTCGTTAGTGGGATTCTTGATGTCTCGTTAACCACCCTTCGTCCCATTTATTCGAGCCAGTAAATAACTCAAGCAACAGCTATTTCATCCTTTCTACGATGTAAGCGGACCAGTATCGAAAGAGTGTGTCAAGTGTCTCATAAGTCAGGCTGCAATTTTCTTTACTTTGAGCTTCTTGTAACACCCCTTAATATCGATATATACTGATCCGCTAATATATATATATAAACGAGTGTAAGTTGAACGAAATGTGATAGGGGTTCTCCGAGGGGTTGGTTGGAAAACATTTTCGCCAGGACGTCGTAGAGGATGACAAGAAGAAAAGAAGGAAGAAAAAAAAGGGAGAAAAACTAACTGGAGAAAAAAACAAAGTTGTGAAAAGTGAAGTTTTATCTTCCTCAACGTCGTAACAATGAAAATTTATCGATGCTCCTTATAATATATATTTTTTTCTTGTTTCTTCTATTATTTTTTTCTTCCTTTTCATGTTATTTATTTTTTATTTTTTATTTATTTTTTTTTTCTTATTTTCGCCACACATGAAAAAGACACAAAGTCGAGTTAGTCGGGGGTTGAAAAGCAGGAGGTGAATACGAGGGAGAGGATTGAGAAACGAGGTGAAAAAGGAAGAACGTTGCTCTTCCTAAAATTCGCTTTTGTGGTGCTTCGTCTCAATCGCTTTTTCCACACTATTTCTCTCTCTCTCTCTCTCTCTCTCTCTCTCTCTCTCCCTCTCCCTCTCTCCCTCTCTGACGAAGTATCTCGTTTGGCTTGGAATTTAGATCGATAATACTACTCGAGAATCCCTCGCCTAATGTGTGTAACCCAGTTTTATTTAATAGCCTCAAAACGTATTGGTGCAGTCTGCAATCGTCGACTGTACATAATCATATATCTTTATTATTATTCCTAATATTATTACTATTCTTATTCTTATTATTATTGTTATTGTTATTGTTATTGTTATTGTTATTGTTATTGTTATTGTTATTGTTATTGTTATTGTTATGATTATTGTTGTTGTTGTTGTTATTATTATTGTTATTGTTATTATTATTATTGTTATTATTATTACTATTGTTACTATTGTTACTATTGTTACCATTGTTACCGTTGTTACTATTCTTACCATTGTTACTATTGTTACTATTATTATTATTATTATTATTAATATTATTATTAATATTATTATTTTATTCAATATGTGCGTAATGCGTCTGACCCAAATTTGGCTCGACTTCCATTCACAGTCGATCATCCAATAAAATAAGCCTGAAATTGTCGAATGATTCATTTCTTCGACGTTACTATTTGTTTTAATTTTATTTATTTTTCACTATTTTATTTCTAAGTATGAAATCGATATTGCCTCATTGATTAAATTCCAAAGATCCACATTTATTTCGCCAGTATTCTCGAAGATTTCTCAATATAAAATATTTAAAATTGCCCATCAAATGTCATCGTTGATTTTTTAACCTTCATTTTCTATTTTCTCTCATTTACCGAATGTAAAATATAAATGTCTCGTTAATAATTAATAATTAATATTTTGGAATTTACCCGCAAATGAATATATGTCGTATTCTTAAATGATTATTATTGGGAGAACGTATATGCACACGAAGGTGTTGTGATCCTTAATGTGTTTTCCAATCGTGAGGAAATGACGAAGCAGCCAGAAGTTATCAAGGATATATATATATATATATAAATTGAAGTATATACACTACCGGCAAAAAGTTTCTGGACAAAATTTAAAAAAAAAAACGTCTCGGAGTAATTTTTTATGCCATTTCGCCGGCAGTGTACATATTGAAATTTAGTGAACGGCAATTGAAAGGAGATGAATTCAGCTTCACTTCGCTTTATTGGGAAATTTTTTGCGATATTTTTTACGTCCGGTGCGTTATCTCCAACACGAATGTTTTTCGCCTTTTCATTTTACCTCTACAGTTGGACCGCGTTTTCAAGAGGAATTTTTTTAATGAGTTCCTCCAACCAAAATCTCAAAATCGACAGTTTAAGCTTTAATTTCGTCTTTTTTTTTTTTTGTAAGTTTTGTGCGATTTCTTTTCCCATAGTTATTCCATTTTTTGCGAAAAAAGAGTGAATTTATAATATTCCGCGTAACACGAGAACTCCTCGTGGGTTTTAACGAAAATCTCAGGAAAGTAAAAAGTTGCATCCATTTTTGTTGGTTTCGCAAGAATTTTTTTAGAATTTTTTTTTCGAATATTTCTTTTTTTTCAACCTTTTTTGGTCAAAACTCTGACTAATTGATTGTCATACCTTGAGAACTATGGGGTCTGTGATAAAATATCAAGAGGGGAAAAAGTTTTACTTTCTAATTTTGAACGCATTAAAATTTTTTTATATACTTATTTTTAATATTTTTTTTTTTGACTAACGGAATTGAAAGGTGAAAAAAAATGTCAAAAAATTCCACCGTGTTCGGAATGGAAAAATACAACTTTTTTCTCTATTGGTACTTTAACGAATATCTCATAGATTTTGAGTTACAGCAATCAGTTTATCAGAGTTTTGACCGAATACAATTGAAAAAAAATGTCGGAAAAAAATTCTGAAAAAATTCTAGTCGATTCAACGGGAACGGACGCAATTTTTTACTCTCTTGAGGTTTTCTTTTAAACCTAATAGTTCTCGTGTTACGCGGCATATTCTAAATTCGGTCTTTTTTCGCTAAAAACGGAATAACTATGCAAAAAAAAAATCGCACAATTTAAAAAAAAAACAAAATTTAAATTTGAGCTACCCTTTTTGGGATTTTGGTTGAAAGAACTCACTTAAAAAATTCTTACTGAAAACGCGGTCCAACATTAGAGGTATAATAAAAAAGCGAAAAACGTTCATCTTCAAAATAATGTACTGGATGTAAAAAATATCATAGGGAATTTAAAAAAAAAACGAAATGAAGCGGAATTCCTACCCTTTGAAATGCCGCTCACTAAATTCGTTTATATATAATTCCGGCGAAATAGCATCAAAAATGGCTCCGAGACATTTTCGTAATTTTGTCCGAAAACTTTTTGCCGGTGGTGTACGTATACGAACTGATACACGCGAGGTATATCTATACTTCGGCACCAAATTGCCGATGTGGCGAGCACGAGAGTGGGAGTTTGGTCCTCTTGGCCGCGCCTGCACAAACGGCTTATCTCTCGACGACTTTATGTATATTACAATGCCCAAGGCACGAACACGAGCCAGTACACCGTTGCCGGCTAACTAGTCGAGAAGTCAAGAGATCGGGACTTAACAATATACCATATATGTACCATTTCTCTATATATATATACTGTATATATTCATATAAACCCGTAAACGTGTACGTGTATGTGCTATAAAATCGCGAAACACGCGGTCACGGCTTTCGCCGTTTGCTCTCTCTCCTTCGTACACATATGTGTGTTAATATATGTATATAGGATCGTACAGAGTGCGGTAGTAGTTTGAAAAGCCCGCGTGGATCGCACATCGCACAGTACGAGCCGAGACTCCGGCGAGGCAACGGGCTCAACAGCGTTCGTGTTTTTAACGGTGTCTCTGTGTTACTTTTTTTTCGTCTTTTTTATTGTTGCATGAGTATAAAAGAAAGAAGGCTCGTGAGAAAAAAGAGAATATAAACTTTACGAGTGATTATTGAGAGAGTTGAAATTCGAGGAGAAGGCTAATTAATTCGAATTGGAAATTGGAATTTATTGTCGACGTGATCTCGATCGAGTTGGACGGTCGGGATTTTCATTCGGCCAATAATTCGCACGCTGTTGTTGTTTTTTTATGACTATTTTGTACACGGTGCTTTTGTTTTTCGTGGTAAAAAATCGCGATAGAGTGGACTGTATCTCGAGCTATAAAAATGGGCGACAAGTGTACAGTTTCGTGACATTACCGTGGGAGATCAATCGTTTTTTCCTTGTGATTTAAATTGTTGGAAAAAATAGTTTGAAAAGGAAGGTAAAAAAGACATCGGCAAAATGTTTGTCGTCGCCTCTACGTGTGTCGTCATTCTTCTGTCGTTGATCCTCAACACCGCACAGGCTTTTTTTACCGCACCGGCACCAGGTACATTTTTATTTACTCTCTTTCTCTCTCGCTCTTTCCTAGCCCACGTGGCTTCGACATTGAATGGCTTTTTTTACCCATTTTTTTCCTTGAAGGAGAAACCCTTGAATATTCGTATAAACTTGTTTTTTTTGTTTTCACTATTCAATTTGGATCTTGCCTTTCTTTTTACGTTATGAAACGTGAAATTTTCTCGCTGATGTTTCGGCATCGTTGATCGAGCTAATGCCAAACACTCGTTGACCTTCTCTTCTCACTAATATATCGTGTTCTACCAAGAAATAACGATGTGAGAGGATTATCTTTTTTTAATTCATAAAGGGCCTTGTTTATGAAGTTTTTTCCCATATATATAAATCGGTACGCACATGTATATTCATACGAGTGTTATATAGTCAAAGCAATCAACAAGGTTATCAAGATACGTCCTCGTGAAAACATAAATCTTTACTCGAATTGAACCCGAGCTTCGATCCCCGCTCGTGGATCGCTCTAATTTTAGTTCGACCATTTGCATCGATGAAAATCTTCCTTGGGCTTTGAAGAAACACCAAAGCTTGGTGAATTGGCAAAACGAAGTAAAAAATAATTTTCTCAATATCAAAAAAATCCACAATCTATTCTAGAAATTCTAGAAAATTTTCTAAAATTTCTAGAAAAATTCTAGAAAAAATTCTAGAAAGATAATTGATTAACATTAAAATCGATTGAATGAAAGAAAATTCAATCAAAATCAAAATGAATTAAATTCGAGAAAAATTTATTAATGCCATGAATTATTGTTTTTTTTTTTTAACTGAATTTGAGCTTCAAAGCTTTTTTCGTACGCGTGTCGATCTGTGTTAAACTATTTTGCTTCACGATCTATGGAACGAGGTTCATATAGATAGTGTTTATATATATATACTCATCTTTATAAACTTATTGGTGTCGTTTTTACGCCAAGAATATGACGTTAAACGGCTATTCATATAGAAACAAGATACGAAAGAGAAGACGCCATTTACCTTTGCCCACAGAAGTAAACGCAAGACGTAATGTTTGTTCCTGCATATCGCACGACCTCCTATAAGATATATACATCTACGATGTGTTATCATCATTTATATCCATATATACGATATTGAACGATACTCGTTCCACGATTTACACAAGACAATCTACTTTCCTCATACTTTATTTCAATTAATTCGTGCCACGAAATTAAATATTTATTAATGATCGATTCTTGTTGGCGAGAAAAGAGAACCATCATTCGGTGACCTTCATAAAATTCGAATTCTAATAAAAAGGATATTTTTATGAAATACATTCATCAATTAACGATCCTTACTCACGAAAAAAAAAATGTTGGTTCATTGATTTTGATTTTCAAAAAATGCAAGTGCTAAAAAAAATATAAGAAATACATTCATTAGCGATTATCACGAAGAAAAAAATTCATTCATTGGTTTTGACTCGCACAAAATTTTGTCACGTGTATATAAAGGATAAATGTAATTAATTAAAGAATATTTATCGAATCTTCAAAAAGTCGAGATGAGTATCACGAAATCTTGTACGATTAAAAAAATATGTCCTCTGATATAATGTCAAATCTCGAATAAAAAATGAAAAAAAAAAGAAATAATCGAATGAAAGGGAATATAAATTGAAAAAAATAAATAAATGGAAAAAATAAATTTGTTTCACGACTGGGCATATTTTTTTATTATCAGCATCTGCCTCAATTGACCTGGCATCACGTACTCCCAATCTTTACGTCTCTTTTCTTCGCTCTTTTCTCGCACAACCACGCGAGGGCATTAACAATCGCGAATTATATATCTTCTGAAAGGAATAACAATAATAATAATAATAATAAAAGAGAAAAAAAGAAGAAGAAGAAGAAGCGTTACAATTTCT